>CM062106.1:1158253-1301323 GCA_031163375.1 Conogethes punctiferalis | reverse complement strand
TAGCCGCCCTCCGGGGAAGGACTCCACCCTATAGAATACCGCAGTCAAAATGACCTCTGGGTCGTTGTTTCTGCCGGTGAGTAGGGTTTCCGGAGCTCGTGGGGGGTGTGGGTTGGGCCGGCATGGCGGTGGCAACTGACAAGTAACTGACCAGTTGTACTTGCCCGTTGTCACAGCGACTTGGGCTTCTCTTTCGCTTTCATCAGGCGTAGGGAAGCCATTATGTCGAGCCACTATAAAAAAAAAGAGCACATCGAAGCAGGCCTGTATACAGAATAGAATACCAGGCAACTGACAGTGGTGCATCGGGTGCTAGGTTTTGGATGGGACAGATGTGATCTCGTTTAGAGCTAGGTTCGTTGACACGAAAAGAAGAAGAATAGAATAGAATAGAAAATAGTTTATTCAGGGCACATTAAATAATACAAGGATGTACAAAGTAACTTAAGACTAAGCTAGCAGCCAAATTAGGCTATTATGGCTAAATATTGTAATTAAGTAGTCAGTCTTTTAGCTTATTCAAAAACAAATGACACGTATTTCTTTATTGTAAATAGAAGTTATTGCCCGTTGAAATACGCGTGATGTCACTCGGTGAGGCATTTTTACGGGAGCGAGTGACGTCAAAGACTCCCACTCCTAACTTTTGATGCCTTGTATCTTTGCTATTGTTTATTTGAATGAATAAACAAAAAATACGTGTCTTTTATTTTTGAATAAGCTAAAAGACGGAATAATTACAATATTTTTTTTTTTTAGTGGCTCGACATATTGGTTCCCTACGCCTGATGGAAAGCGAAAGAGAGGCCCAAGTCGCTGTGACAATTGGCAAGTAACTGGTCAGTTACCTATCAGGTTGCCACTGCCATGGCCGGCCCAACCTAACCCCCCACGAGCTCCGGACACCCTACTCACCGGCAGGAACACGACCCGGAGGTCATTTGGCTGCGGTATTCTATAGGGTGGAGGTCCTTCCCCGGCCGGGCAGCTCAATTCGAGCGAAGATTTGCTATGCCCTACCTCTCTTAATTTTTAGCCATAATAGCTTATTGGTATGGTGCAGGTGATGGTATACTCACGATCTTGCGAAGTCCACCTGCCACGGAGTGATCGATGACCAGGTCAGCGGGGCAGATGGGATTGATCTCGCGGGGTCCCCGCCGAGGTCCTTTACAGCGTCACGCATGGCCGCGAAGTCTACCACCGCTGGGACACCTGTCAGATCCTGGATGAGAGAGAGAATGAACTAAATCGCACCCTCAGTTGAAAAAAAGCATAAGTAATCTTACGAATTGCCGTAAAAAATGTAATTATAGTTCATTCCGCGTTAAGAAAATAGTGACTGACAGGTCACTGACAGGCCACTAGCCAATTATAATTATAATTCTAGCGTTTTTAATTGGCTAGTGCCTGTCAGTGACCTGTCAGTCACTATTTTCTTAACGCGAAATGAACTATAGTCCGTCTTTTAGATAGTTCAAAAATAAAAGACACGTATTTTTTCCTTTTTTCATTGAAATAAACAATAGCAAAGATACAAGGAATGAAAAGTAGGAGTGGAGTCTTTGACGTCACTCGCTCCCGAAAAATGCCGAATGACGTCACGCGTAATTTCAACGGGCTATAACTTTATTAGACTAAAAATGACAAAGATGTAGCCCGTTAAAATTACGCGTGACGTCAAAGAGTGGGGAGTTTTTTCGCCACTGAGTGACGTCAAAGACCACTCTACATTTTGTCATTTTCTGTTTAAAAAATGAAAAAGTAAAAATACGTGTCCAATAATAATAATAATATCAGACAACATCACATACAATGCTCCGATCCCAAAGTAAGTAGCTTAAGCACTTGTGTTATGGGTATCAGAACAACGAAGGTACCACAAATAAATACTTAAAATACAAATATAAACACCCAGACACGGAACAAACACAAGTGTCATCACACGAATGTTGTCCCGGGTGGGAATCGAACCCACGACCCTTGTTTCAGAAGGCAGGGGTCACTACCAAATGAGCCACGAGCCAATATATCAATACCAGAACTATCAATGAACGTAAGGGACAAAACACGGTTATTCAGCAGATATTTTTAAAACTCTCTAACTTTTTACTGTCTGCTCCAATTTTAATTGTGTCTAGGCACAACGCCACACGTTACTAAAATTTATTTGTAAAAAGGAAATTTACCGAAATCCTAATCTATTGTTATATTGTGCTTACTTGATTATAATTTACTAGCTGTGCTCGCAACTTCGTCCGCGTGGAATAGTTATTTTTTCCCCGTTTTTTTTTACATTTTCCATTACTTCTGCGCTCCTAATAGTTGCAGCGTGATGTTATATAGCCTTAAGCCTTCCTCGATAAATGGTCTATTCAACACAAAAAGAATTTTTTCAATTCGGACCAGTAGTTCCTGAGATTAGCGCGTTCAAACAAACTCTTCAGCTTTATCATATATTAGTTAAAATTAGTTTTAAATTAGTTAATTAGTTAATTAGTTAATTAGTTAATTAGTTAATTAGTTAATTAAGTTAATTAGTTAATTAGTTAATTAGTTATTAGTTATTAGTTATTAGTTATTAGTTATTAGTATTAGTTATTAGTTATTATTTATTAGTTATTAGTTATTAGTTATTAGTTATTAGTTATTAGTTTATTAGTTATTAGTTATTAGTTATTAGTTATTAGTTATTAGTTATTAGTTATTAGTTATTAGTTAATATTAGTTATTAGTTATTAGTTATTAGTTATTAGTTATTAGTTATTAGTTATTAGTTATTAGTTATTAGTTATTAGTTATAGTTATTAGTTATTAGTTATTAGTTATTAGTTATTAGTTATTAGTTATTAGTTATTAGTTATCATTAGTTATTACTTATTAGTTATTAGTTATAGTATTAGTTATTTGTAGTAGTTATTAGTTATTAGTTATTAGTTATTAGTTATTAGTTATTAGTTATTAGTTATTAGTTATTAGTTATTAGTTTATTAGTTATTAGTTATTAGATTATTACTTATTTGTTATTAGTTATTACTTATTAAGTTATTAGTTTATTAGTTTAGTAGTTATTAGTTTATAGTTATTAGTTAAATTAAATAATTAGTTATTAGTTATAGTTATTAGTTATAGTTAAGATGTGTTCAATTTAAAGACTAAATGAATTAGATATTGATAACATAGCATCCTGTTGGTGAAAATTATCTGACGGAATCTAACGGATCTAAATATTCTTACTCAACCATAGTTTAGTATATAAACAATCGTATTTTTTTCCAATTTTTTGTTGTGTAATATTATAGTTGTGTCTGCCAATTAACATACAATCGCCATGTTTCTTTGTTAACGAAACATGGTCGCGAGAATAAACAAGCCGTTTGTTTTGTCTAGGGTTTTTGAACTTATGTTAAACATACACTGTGACTAAATAGAATAACAAAGTATTTTTATTTTTATCAATGATTGGATCGGTGGCTCAATTGTAGTGACCCCTGCCTTCTGAACCAAGGGTCGTGGGTCGATTCCCACCCGGACAAACATTCGTGTGTTGAACACTTGTGTTTTGTTCCGTGTCTGGGTGTTTTATATTTGTATTTAAGTATTTATTTGGTAGTACCTTCGTTGTTCTGATTACCCATACACAAGTGCTTAAGCTACCTACTTACTTTGGGATCATACTTATATTTTATTCATTCCTATACTCATACTTTGTTAGATTCTTGTATGACGTTTTTGCCTAATAAATTGCGGGGTTGGGTCATCACAATATACATAATAATATATTGACGTAATGTACCGTCAGTACGACATCACAAGACCACACCTACCAAACAACTTTCGTGTATGTAGGTAAGTTGCTTGTACCGCTCAGAGTACAAGGGTCGCCCAGTGAATAGTACTTAGAGTTGTTAACTTGAAGTTTAAGTTACATCTTGAAGGAGCAAGTACCTACAACCAATTTAACCCAACCAAAGAAACTTTTTTTTTTTTATTGGCTCGACATAATGGCTTCCCTACGCCTGATGGAAAGCGAAAGAGAAGCCCAAGTCGCTGTGACAACGGCAAGTAACTGGTCAGTTACCTGTCAGTTGCCAACCGGCCATGCCGGCCTAACCCTAACCCCCCACGAGCTCCGGAAACCCTACTCACCGGCAGAACACGACCCAGAGGTCATTTGACTGCGGTATTCTATAGGGTGGAGGTCCTTCCCCGGACGGGCGGCTCAATTCGAGCGAAGATTCGCTATGCCCTACCTCTAAAGGTTTGGTAAAGTTAGTGGCGGGCGGCCTCTACCTCTCTCTGTTCCGGTAGGTTCAGTGCAATTTTCACCACATGGTCTTCGCTCGTCTTTTGACATGTTCCATGTCACCGGAAAATAGCAAGAATCGTAAGTTGATCAATTTCCTAGGTAGTTGATTAACTTTCGGAATATAACAAACGGTAGTTGAAATGTATTATATAACGCAAGGATTTCAGTTAGTTGATTAACTTACGTAAGGCCTGACAGTCATTTAATAATTTACGATTTTGACACAAGGTAAAATCGTCCTTAAAAAATGAGCCAATCGTTGCTCGATGTACTATTTAACGGTGCACTATTACCCGAAATTAATACACTGTTCCCTGATTGGTTGCCGGGATAACGCCACGTGAGCCATTGAACCAATCAGCGTTCACCACACCTTCGTCGGATTATTTTACGGCAAAACCCCGTCAAATGAATCAATTTACTAAATACATACGTTAAATAATACATTTCAATTCTGTTTTATTATTTTCCGGAAGTTAATCAACTACCTAGGAAATTTGATCAACTTAACGATTCTTGCTATTTTCCGGTGACATCCATACCACCTGAGACGGTTTTTCAGTGAGTTTCTGGGCACAGCTAGTTTTTTAATAAATAAAATAATCGTTACCTTCAGGATCACCCTCGCGGCTTGAATGCTATCTCCACGCCCCCCTCCACCCGCCTGGTTCCGCTCCCACTCCAGTACGTTCTGGACGTCCTTCGGGAGCACCTGGAAGTTGTCGCAGTTGCGCACCGCACGACTCGAGGAGCACCCTGATGCTGAAGGGGAGACGCTCTGCAAGACGAATAGAGCTTTAATATATATGTCGCAGGCAAATTCTATAATTCGCTCGTATACAAACGGCGTCGGCAGTTGGCAAAGATAAATACGTGTTATAAAATGCCGAAGGCAAATTGTCATCGCTTCACGTCGACTTGGTTTGTGAATTAGGGTGACCAGGATAAGAGAATTAAACAGGGTTTTGAAGACATTTATTTTAGGTATTTAAGTTTGAATAATGAGAATTTGTAGATAATTATTGACTACGAAAATAAATTCGTCGATTAAATAAACATGAAATATCGAAACCGAAACCAAACCAAAACTGCACTAAATGGCACCGTGTGAGAACATATTCTCCATTATCTTAGGATACTTACACATACATAGTAAACTTACCAAGAATACCTATTAATTAAACAAGACATTCATGTGTTAATAACAAAAATAAATTCAACAATGTTTCTTTGTTTCACTTATTCTGCTAAGCTTAAACAAGCATAAAACCATCAGCGAAACAATTGATTTACAAAAATCAAAATACAAAGCATTTTATTGCAATTTTTAGTTCCACTTTACAGTTCCATGGACACCCTAGCGTTTTTACGAGGTGGATAACCGAATTTTTTGTTTTTTTTCCACGGTGTTTTCGGAGCCCCCCTTTGTGATTAGTTTATTTCAAAAGTTTCCTATATTACTATAATAATTTAAATCTATTTGAAACCGCCGATATTAGACATATTTTTAATATTTCTTTTCTTTCACACTTTCACTGTTGACCGCCATATTGGTTTTGGCGACTAGTAGCGCCACGCGCGGTTCAATTTGGTACTAATTCGAACGATATGCCGAGGCAACTTGTATTCGGCCTGGTAATATCGTAGCTTGCATATTAAAAAATGAACGACGTCTTCATACGGCGTACGGCATTTTATATAACGAATTTGTCTTTGTAAACTGCCGACGCCGTTTGTATACGGGGCGAATTATAGAATTTGCCTGCGACTATAGAAGGATTGTTTTTCATATAGTGGCTCGACATAATGGCTTCCCTACGCCTGATGGAAAGCAAAAGAGAAGCCCAAGTCGCTGTGACAACGGGCAAGTAACTGGTCGCCGGCCCAACCCCTAATATTTTTTCGTTTATTTCGTTTTTAAAGTGTTTTTCAAATTAAATAATTGCGGTTGTGTAAATCGGTTCGTTTGTTTTTTTTTAAGTCGTTACCCACTTCTGATCCTTACAATATATAATTATTTCGAACCTGGAACCACCCCTATATAATTTCTGCTTAGCCCAATCAAATAAAATGGGATGTAAGGGAGCGACCCATCATATTATCGCTCCTGCCGAATAACAAACGAGGCGCTGGAAACCGACTGGTGGCGGTATAACCATCACGATAGAAGGCGTAACTATACCTAGATAAATTGTACTTATGTAATGTATGTAATGGACAATAATATTCAAAATATTTCATACATTGTCTGGACTCCCCTGGTATACTATTTGTTCCTATCATCATCAACAACAGCCCATTGCAGTCCACTGCTGGACACAGGCCTTTCCAGTTGTTCGCCACTTAGAGCCAAACATCTGGAGGATATACCCATAATCGCCACGCTGGGCAGGCGGGTTGACGATCGCAGGGCGTAGCTTCTCGCTACATTTACAAAAAAGTATCATCAGTAAGTTTATCAGTTGTCTAGACCCATAGTACAGCTTGAACATGGTTTAGGGCTAGATGGCGCTGTGTGTGGCCCGGCGTGGCATTGTATTGGGTTATTTAAATACCACATCCTGTAGACGCAGACAAATATTATTCAACTCGTTCTGATCTGAAAGACAGCGTCTGTTATCTCTCGGACGGTATAATAAAGTTTAAACGAAGATAACAATTATGTAACATTAAGAGTTTATAAATATGAGCAAGTGAAGAATATAGTCATCTTTTATCACCTGAAGAACGAACGGACGAATAGACTATTACGGCTAAAAAATTGTAATTAGTCCGTCTTTTAGCTTATTCAAATATAAAAGACACGTATATTATTATTTGTAAATTAGACTAAAAATTACAAAGTTATATGCTCGTTGAAATTACGCGTGACGTCACTCGATTAGGCATTTTCACGGGAGCGAGAGAGTTTGAAGTAGCTATGATGCCTTGTAGTATCTTCGTTATTGTTTATTTGTATGAAAAAAGCAAAAATACGTGTCTTTTATTTTTGAATAAGCTAAAGACGGACTTATTACAATTTTAGCCATAATAGCCTATTCTGAACGTTTTGCCCAGCAGTGGGACGCAGTGGGACGATTGATAGCCTCGGTGGCGCCTGATGGAAAACGATGAAGCCCAAGTCGCTGTGACAACAGGCAAGTAACTGGTCAGTTACCTGTCAGTCGCCACCGCCATGCCGGCCCAACCCTACCCCCTACGAGCTCCGGAAACCCTACTCACAGGCAGTAAAACGACCCGGAGGTCATTTGGCTGCGGTAGTCTATAGGGTGGAGGTCCTTCCCCAGACGGGTGGCTCAATTCGAGCGAAGATTCACTATGCCCTACCTCTCTTCGATATATAAACCTTCAATCCCTATTTTACCTTTTTATAGGGTGAATTTCGAAAAATCCCTTCTTAGCGGGCATCTATTTATTTATTTGCTTCAGGGGTTTCGATTCTGCGTTGCTCATTCAATCAGGACATATTCTTTTATAGGTGTATCTTTAAAACTACACAATGGATTTTTATGCAGGTTTCTTTAATCAATAGAGGGATTCAAGAGGAATGATTATGTGTTTTTTTTTTATAATAGCTCGACATAATGGCTTCCCTACGCCTGATGGAAAGCGAAAGAGAAGCCCAAGTCGCTGTGACAACTGGCGAGTAACTGGTTAGTTACCTGTCAGTTGCCACTGCCATGCCGGCCCGACCCTTACCCCCCACGAGCTCCGGAGACCCTACTCACCTATAATATAGTACAGTAGTAGTGTATAATATTTGCATATAGTATTGCACCCGTGCGAAGCCGGGGCGGGTCGCTAGTAGCCTAATTAAAAAAAAAACAATGCTGAATAATTACTCACCATATTTGGGACTAAGTGAAGACAGATCAAAATACTTGTATGTTTTTCCATTAATGTCTATTGTCTTCAAAAGATTTGCATATGGATTGTTGGAAGCTGAAACACAAAATAAAAGTCAATTTCATAACGGATGTCACATGTAGGTAAATAATAATTTAATTTGCCTTATCACTAATAACTATCTCTTCCAGACAACCTTCAGATAAAAGAATAATTAATTTTAATTTCGTTAACAGTATACAGGGGTCTTTCCAATTGGAATTTAAAATTTTAAAGTATGGTTAGTGTAGTGATTGAAAATGATTAGGTACCTACTGATGTCCCAAGTTATAAGGACTTAAAATATTACAATTCATATTTAACTTTAGTTATAAATAAGTTCAAGTAACCTATTAACTAATAAGTTATTTAGATAATAAAATGTAGATGTAAAAATGTATGGGATCCAATCTAAAACTATCTAAAGTCTAAACAAATGAAGAAGGCATTTTTGAAAAAAAAACCTTTTTAATTATAACTTTTTTCAGCCAGTAAAGATTTATCCTTGAAGGTACTTTATGGTAGAACAGGTACAGAATCGTAAATAACATCGAATATTCAACAAGTGCAAAGGTTAAGTGACACTAATGAGAAATCATTTGAATAAACATTTACGCGATGATGGTTAGGCCATGTGAACCCTATATGCATTATCAATAAGATTACAACGTGATTCAGCGCTATAAACCAAGATACTGCAGTTAATAACAAATGTAGTTATTTTCTAATTAGAAATTAAGTGACAAGTGGACATAAAAATACCTGTTTTGTGTTCGAAATATGAATTATACTCACCCGCCATGGTTTGTTTTCTTGACGAAAAGTCACGTACGCCGTGAGTAGAGAAGGGGCGATAACACGATCGGTTATAGTCGAGAAAATCCGTAGGTCGGCAACTAAAATTGACGAAAAATTAGCAAAAACATATGACTACGACGGCACTACCGAGCGCTGTCAGTCAGTGTCAGATAGTGACGGACGGTGACGGACGACGGCCGACGGCCCGACGCCGACATCAATTCAAAGTGACACTGTCAATGTCATTTTCTTTTTTAATTATTACTTACAGCTATGGCTGCTTGGTAATTTCGAGCTCAGTGTAATCGCGTTTAAAGATGGTTTGCGAAAAACTCATGTTGTTCTGTTGTGCTCCCCGCATGTGAACTGTTGTTATGTCGTAAAGCCTGATATCGCAGTCCAAATTAACAATTTCGTTGTTCGAAATTATGAGATTGTTTAAATTAACCTGACCTCAAAACCGTAAAGTTTAAAAACTTAAGTAATAAATAGGAATGTTACAAAATATATCGATATTTTGGTGTCAACGAACTCGGTTGGGAATCTTTGGAAAACATTGAAAAGATGGCATGGTCAATCTATTTTATTGCATTCTTTTTGTTAATATAATGATATGTTATAAATGTTACACAACTTGGTGTTATTTTGTGCTAAAGTTGAAGTGAAGTGATAAAATTATAATAACCGATGAATTTTTTTTTATATTGGTTCAGCATAGTGGCTTCCTTTCGCCTGATGGAAAGCTAAAAGGAAGCCCATATCGATCTGATAACGGGCGGGAAACCTCAGTTTCCAGTCAGTTACCACAGCCATGCTGGCCTGTGAGATGCTTCTTCACGCTTCGTTTAAAGGATCCCATACTGTAAGAAGGATCCCAAACTTGTAATTAAATTAGCTCAGTGAAAATAATTTTCAAAAAAATCCATTGGCGCAAAGAATACAAGCAGAATATAGATAGACAAGTGGTTTGACTTAATTCAGAACTAACGCCAGTACTGAATTCGGGCAAGTCAAATGCCGCTAATACAAAATGTCAATTTTGACTTTTATTTTTGACATTTCTGTTTCACGCTAACGTCCTCATGTCAGTGTCACCACCATGTGCCAGAACGCTCTTGTTGGTTTTATAGATAAATAAGAGAAAATAACAAACCAAATAAAATATGTACTCCACGTTTAATTTAACATTAAACATGCCCTAGGTAAAGCCGTCAGCGGTGAACTCCGGAGCGTTATTGATTCAGAGTTTTCCACACACCTTTCAACGAGGCGGCCTCCTGGGAACTTTTATAAGCTAGAGGATCACAGGTTAATGGTTGGGCTGAGTCAAATAAATTAAAACATTATATTATCTATGCAAATGGCAAAGTGAAATTCAATTAACGCGTAACGCATAATCGATATATCGATATAAACACATCCCACATCTACGCCAGTTGTCTTGTACAAAAAAGAATAGGCTGTTACTTATGGACTTGATCCAAAGCCGTTAAACTTGAACAAAAAAAAACAGTTGTCTTGTTGTCACTGTCAAAAGAAAATTAAAAAAATCCGTTGACTTGACGACACCAAGCAAGCCATAGATTACTATACTAAGTAAACTGAAGTAAACCAAGCTTCTGTTTTTGTACTATTTCATTATTTATTTATATATAACACGAATAATCAGTTAATTAAATGGCGTCTTTCGATTTAAATATATTCAATAAAGCTTTAAGTGACACCAACAGAACGACAAGTGGTGTTGATTTTTCTGGAAAATCATTGAAACTCGACACGGAAAAAGACGGTATGTTTGTTCGATAAATCTATATATATAAAAGGAGAAACTGACTGACTGACTGACATATCAACGCACAGCCCAAACGGCTAAACGTAGGCACTTGAAATTTGGAAGGGACGTAGCTTAGGTACCGTAGGGGTGCACTAAGAAAGGAATTCCCGAAATTCCCACGGGAACGGGAATTAGCGGGAAAATCCTTTTGTATGAAAAATCTAAACCGCTTAAGTTAGACGCTTGAAATTTGGCATGCAGGTACCTTAGTAAATATAAAGTTTAGTTATGGCTGTATTTTGAGAAATTCCCACGGGAACGGGAGTTAGCGGGAAAAAACTTTTGTATGTATAAATTTAAACACGCGGACGAAGTCGCGGGCAAAAGCTAGTTGCGTATATTACGTGTTTTTTACATTACTTGTAATCTATTCATGCAATAAATTTCCTTAATTAACCTCTTCAAACAGGATAGATGTATAAATTGACATATTTACGTAGTTATTGATAAACATAACCTATCTTTTATAGGCAAGCATTTCAGAATTATTCCATAGAAATAGAATAACAAGGGATAGGTACAACTATTGTAACTATTTCGGAAATGATTTTCAAATTAACCTGCTTTTGTAACTGTGAATAAAACAGCAGCTAATGTAATTTACAATCAAATGTTATGGCGCCAAAAATGCGTAGGTTGATACGATCCAAACACGGTACTATTCTATGGAATAAATAAATAAAAAAATAAATTAATATCACAAGACACGCCACGCTGGGCCGCACAGCATCGCCTAGCCCCAAACTAAGCCGAAGCTTGTACTATGGGTTCTAGACAACTGATAAACTTACTTAGACACCTTTTTTTGTAAATACATACTTATTATACATAGAAAACACCCAGACCAATACAAACAGACATGTTCATGCACACAAATGCTTGTACTATGCGGGAATCGAACCCACAACCCTTGGTTCAGAAGGTAGAGGTCACTACCAAATGAGCCATTGAGCCAGTCATACCAAAATACCTGGGAAATGTATGTATTGCTGCTGTGATATAGTTTAAAAAAAAAAACAAATTTAATTTTTTACACTGTGTATGTTTTTTTTTTTATAGTGGCTCGACATAATGGCTTCCCTACGCCTGATGGAAAGCGAAAGAGAAGCCCAAGTCGCTGTGACAACGGGCAAGTAACTGGTCAGTTACCTGTCAGTTGCCACCGCCATCATGCCGGCCCAACCCTAACCCCCCACGAGCTCCGGAAACCCTAATCACCGGCAGAAACACGACCCAGAGGTCATTTGACTGCTGGTCCTTTCCCGGACGGGCGGCTCAATTCGAGCAAAGATTCGCTATGCCCTACCTCTCTTAATTGTATGTATTTATTTCTTGTTTTTCCAGCTCAACCGATCATAGATGCCATAAACAAATGTCCAGACCTACAGTACCTGACCCTCACGGGCAACACGCTCGGCGTGGCCGCTGCGGAGGCCATCGCCAAGGCCCTGGAGCACCATCCGGAGCTAAAAGTGTGCAAGTTCTCAGATATGTTCACCGGCAGAATGAAGACTGAGATACCTCCAGCGTTGGTGAGGAATACCACACTAAATAGTATAAAATAAAGATGCTTTTGTCTGTCCGTATATATGCTTAGATCTTTAAAAGCTCTGCGATAGATTTTGATGCGGTTTCGTAAATAAATATTTATTTATTTATTTAAACTTTATTGCACAATAAAAAGAGTGTACAAAAGGCGGACTTAATGCCGCATAGGCATTCTCTACCAGTCAACCATTGGGCTAAGCAGAAATAAATGTAGGTAGTGTGCTGCAGAGTTCGATAAAAATTAAACAAAAAATACTTAAATAAATACATACATATTATAAAGTAAATATAATACAATATAGCTCATATTAATATAATATACACATATACATATAAAATAATATACATATATATAAATAATAGTAAGGATGACAACAGAGTATAGTGATTCAAGAAAGTTTATATGTAAAAAATACATGCATAATATAGTAGAGAACTCTGTAGTTTTCATCATCATCAGCATATCTCCATCTGTTTTGGGCAAACATCTGGAGGCTATATCCATAATCGCCACTTGGGGCAGGCGGGTTGTGTATCTCAGGGCGTAGCTCCTCGCTCCGGTGACGCTGCTGCCCGTCATCGGCCTGTAGTATTTAGATGCACCTTTAATTGTGATGGTTATACCGCACCCGTCAGAGCCTCGTTTGTTATTCATCAGGATGCACTACTGGCTTGGAGCGAAAAGATGATAGGTCTTCCATACATTCCATGTAATTTTCTTTCTAATTAATTGCCGGTTGGAGGTTGTAATTGGGGGAGGCCCGATGGTGATGCTTTCCTATTTTTATTTAGCCCACCTTATCCCACTGTTGGACAAAACCCACCCCCAAATCCCTCCATGCTTCGCGATCGCGGTTATTTATTACTAGCTGTGCTCGCGACTTCGTCCGCATGGAATAGTTATTTTTTCCCCGTTTTTTTTTACATTTTCCATTATTTCTTCGCTCCTAATAGTTGCAGCGTGATGTTATATAGCCTAAAGCGTTCCTCGATAAATGGTCTATTCAACACAAAAATAATTTTTCTATTCGGACCAGTAGTTCCTGAGATTAGCGCGTTCAAACAAACAAACTCTTCAGCTTTATAACATTAGTTAAGATTTATTTACTTTGTGTACAGAAAGCCCTCGGCGACGGCATGATAGCGGCGGGGGCGCGCCTCCAGGAGTTGGACCTCAGCGACAACGCCTTCGGCCCCATCGGGGTGGAGGGGCTCGCCAAGCTGCTGGCCAGCGAGGCCTGCAGCCAACTGCAGGTCAGTAGGGGGACCAGGAGCTGGCATTCAGTGACAACGAAAGTAGGGGGACCGGGAGATGGCCTTCAGTGACGACGTCGGTAGGAGGAGACCAGGAGCTGGCATTTAGTGACAAAGCCAGTAGGGGGGGACCATGAGCTGGCATTTAGCGACAAAGCCAGTAGGGGGGGACCATGAGCTGGCATTTAGCGACAAAGCCAGTTGGGGGGGCCCAGGAGCTGGCCCTCAGCGAAAAACCCAGTAAGGAGGGGGGCCAGGAACTGGCATTTAGCGACAAAGCCAGTAGGGGGGGACCAAGAGCTGGCCTCCAGTGACAAAGCCGTCCTGGAGAGGTCCTTTTACCTCAGAGGACCTCTGATGGGTTCTTATAAGAGGCCCTTCACATTAGAGGGCCTCTTATTGTGGCCCCTTGATGGGTAGAAGACTCCTGTGGCTGGGGGCCTCTTAGGAGTGCCCTTTACGTTTTGAGGCCCCTTACGGGGGGCCCGTCAAGTCTGGGAACCTTTTATAATGGGCTTTATACTCACGGCAAGGGCATCTTATTCCTTTCAAGATTTCTCTCATTCTCTTACCTTACCAAATATTTGTACATCGAGTCTTCGATAGAATATGCTGGATCGACCTAACACAAGACCAAATTATGTATAACCATATTCTTATAAATAAATGATTTATTATTATTATTTTTGGTTAATCTTTCGATCATTCTCAGCTTTTCACTGGTAACTTAGATGTAATTTACGGGCAGAGCCAAGTAAATGACATACCTACATTTATAGTTCATTCGCGTTAAGAAAATATTATAAAACTATTTTCTTAACGCGAATGAACCATAGTTAGTTTCTTGATAACTCGGATTGATGGTTATTTTCTTCTATTTGTAAAAATTTACGCACTATACGGCAAGTATTTAATATAGCGGCTTTTTGTAGTTGTATGAAGGTAGTGGGTTTTAGGTCTATTAGTTTTAAGCTATGGTGAATGTGATTTGGGATGACGCCGGTGGTAGAAATGACAAGAGGGACAATATAAACTTTTTGTTGTTTCCAGATTCTGGTTATTTCGTCTTTCAGATCTGCGTATTTGTGAACCTTTTCAGTTATTGTTTTTATCAAATTGTGGGTGTTGGGTACAGCAATATCAATGAGGTAAGTAATTTTATTAACTTTGTCTTGTAGGGTGATATCAGGGCGGTTGTAGTGTATAGTTTTATCGGTTAATATCGCGCGGTCGAAGTATATTTTATGAGTGCTGTTTTCTAGTACTGAATTTGGTGTGTACTGGTAATAGGGTGTGTGTTTTTCGGGTATTAGTTTATGTTTTACTGCAAGCTTTTGGTGTATGATATTTGCTAATTGGTTGTGCCTGTGGGTGTAGTCAGTTTGTGCAAGGTTTGGGCATGCTCCAGTTATATGTTGGATATTTTCAGGGTGTAAGTGGCACTTTCTACATCTGTCGTCTGTGATTGTGGGGTCTTTTATTATGTACTTCCTGTAGTTTCGTGTGTTTATAATTTGGTCCTGGATTGCAACCATGAAACCTTCGGTCTCTGGGAACAACGACCCTACTGTAAGCCATTTATTGGACGCTTCATAGTCTATGTGCGGTTGTTCCAAATCGTGAGGATGTCTACCATGTAAAACTTTTTTCTTCCATTGCTCCGTTAGTGTTTGTTCTAAGCTATTTCCTACATTTGGTACTGCATCTGTTTGAAGGTTTAAGGGGGTATAGTTATGGTCGTTACATACCGTAGCTTTGTGAATGTTACTGTTAGCTGCTTTTTGATGGAAAAATGTTTTTAGATTTGCAATTTGTTTTTCCCAGTGTGTTTTTAAGCAAATCAGGCCTCTCCCGCCCTTTTGCCTACTCAGCGTCATTCTTTCTATTGCAGATTTAGGGTGGTGATAATTATACTTAGTGAGAATAGTTCTAGTGTTAATTTCTAATTTATTAATGTCAGATTTGGTCCATTTTATAATACCAAATGAG
This sequence comes from Conogethes punctiferalis, assembly GCA_031163375.1. Taxonomy (NCBI): domain Eukaryota; kingdom Metazoa; phylum Arthropoda; class Insecta; order Lepidoptera; family Crambidae; genus Conogethes; species Conogethes punctiferalis. Next base: position 1,285,706 of record CM062106.1, on the reverse strand, counting down.
TAGGTTAATATGGGAACTGCATAGGTATTGATTGCTTTTATTAAACTTTTTCCTGATAATTTACTTTTACATACTGCGGTGACTCTAGTTTTGTACTCCTGTGTAAGTGATCTTTTTATTTTAATGTGATCTAAGCCTTTGGATTGATGATAACCTAAATATTTATATAGTTCGTCCGGTTCCATAGCTGCTATCCTTTCGTTATCTTCTGTATTGTAATCCCCAGGTCGAATTTTGCCTTTAATTATATGAAGCGTTCTACATTTGTCCAAACCGAATTGCATATTTATATCCTTACTAAATTTAGCTGTAGTGTCAATCAATGTCTGCATTTCTTTTTTGGTCCTGGCGTACAATTTGATATCATCCATGTAAATTAAGTGTGATATATTTGTTTCAGTACTGTCGTGTTTTAGATGGTATCCTGATTTGTGTTTGTGAAGCATCTGTGTTAATGGGTTAAGGGCGAGACAGAACCACAGGGGGCTCAAGGAGTCTCCCTGATAAATACCTTTTATTATTATTATTATTATTACAATACGCTCGAGTGACTTGTATAAGACAAATCGTCCAGTCCAGTAGCGATGATATGCTATATAGTTTTAAAATATACCTACTTCGGACATAAAAAGTTAGCTTAGTATCTATTGTAATTATCTATAGTAAAATATACGTAAAAAGAACTTTAGTTTACTTTTTACGTATATTTAATAAAGGAAGGTCAATTATACATTAGTTACGCACGCATAGGGCTAGTGTAGGTACATGAACACTTTATTGTTACTATATTGTTACAAACTTTAACACAATTATTAAATACCTAACTATACTAGTTAAGGTACAAAGATAACGTTCAAATGCAACTACGATTGATTTAAAGGGCTCTTCACATTTGGAGGCTCCTTATTGGGGGCCCTTTACGTTCGGAGGCCCTAACGGGGGGCCCTTCAAGGCTAGGAGCCCTAATAACGTCGCTGAACCTCCGTCCGACAGGAGCTGCGTCTCAACAACAACGGCTTGGGCATCACGGGCGGGCGGCTGCTGGCGGCGGCGCTGCGCGGCGCGCGGCGGCTGCGCGTGTTCGTGGCGGGCCGCAACCGGCTCGAGAACGACGGGGCGAAGGCGCTCGCGGATGTCTTCAAGGTACGGTGGAGCCCTATAAAATAAAACATTAAGGTTTGCCTTCTGAGCCAAGGGTCGTGGGTTCGATCCCCACACATTACAAACATTTGTGTGCATGAACATGTCTGTTTGTATTAGTCTGGGTGTTTTCTATGTATAGTATGTATTTATTTACAAAAAAAAAACGTATCTAAGTAAGTTTATCAGTTGTCTAGTACCTATAGTACAAGCTTCGGCTTAGTTTGGGGCTAGATGGCGCTGTGTGGCCCAACGTGGCATGTCTTGGGATATTTATTTATTTATTATTATACACACTCTCCCATTTATAATATTAGTAAGGATTAGTAATTAGTATGGATATTTTTATTTGCAGAAATGGGCTCTATTAACGATACCTAATGCCCAGAAAAAAATTGTATAGTGATTTAAAAAAGTCACCTTGTATATCTTGTACTAGCTGTGCTCGCGACTTCGTCCGCGTGGAATAGTTATTTTTTCCCCGTTTTTTTTTACATTTTCCATTATTTCTTCGCTCCTAATAGTTGCAACGTGATGTTATATAGCCTAAAGCCTTCCTCGATAAACGGTCTATTCAACACAAAAATAATTTTTCAATTCGGACCAGTAGTTCCTGAGATTAGCGCGTTCAAACAAACAAACTCTTCAGCTTTATAATATTAGTTAAGATTTAAGATAATCCTTATTATTGCCGCGTTTACACGCTCGCGTTCAATACGACACGATGTGCACGTGCGTGCGCAGTGTGTAGGGCAGGGCTGCTCGCCGAGCTGCTTGCCGGGCTGCTGGCCGGGCTGCGTGGCACGCGTGTAAACCTAGCATATAATGTTACTAGCTTTTGCCCACGTCTTTGCTCGCGTTAAATTTGGGGTGAATGCTCCATACAAACTTCCACTCCCCATTTTAGGGAAGTGTGGGTTAGAAAGGGGCAAAAAGTAGCCTATGTTACTCTCCATCCCTTCAATTATCTTCACTTAAAAAATCTATCAAATATCAGTGGGGGATTAGGAAGGGGCAAAAAGTAAGTTTTGCCGTAAAAGAAAGACAAACATACAGACAGACACATTTTCCCATTTATAATAATGCCCCCGTTGCCCCCGCGTTGCTGTGCCCGCGGCTTCGCCTGTGTTGCCCCCATTTTAGGGAAGTGGGGAATTAGAAAGAGGTGAAAGTAGCCTATGTTACTCTCCATCCCTTCAACTATCTCCACTTAAAAAATGTCAGTGTCAGTCAGTGTCAATCGTCGCTCCGTTTTGCCGTGAAAGAAAGACAAATATACAGACAGACACACTTTCCCATTTATGTTTTTTTTTATTATAGTCGCTCGACATAATGGCTTCCCTGATGGAAAGCGAAAGAGAGGCCCAAGTCGCTGTGACAACTGGCAAGTAACTGGTCAGTTACCTGTCAGTTGCCACTGCCATGCCGGCCCAACCCTAACCCCCCACGAGCTCCGGACACCCTACTCACCAGCAGAAACACGACAACCCGAACGGTCATTTGCTGCGGTATTTTATACGGTGGAGGTCCTTCCCCGGACGATTAAAAAGTCACCTTGTATATCTTCCGTCTGTTCCAGGACATGGGTTCTCTGGAGGAGGTGTCGATGCCTCAGAACGGCATCTACCACGTGGGCGTAGCGGCGCTGGCGGCGGCGCTCGCCGCAACCAGCGGCTGCGGGCCCTTGAACCTCAACGACAACACGGTCGGGCCCAAGGGCGCCGAGGCGGTTGCCGCTGCGTTGCCGAGGTAAGCCTTGAGAAAACAAGAGTAGCAAACATTCTACCAAGACCTCAGGGAATGTAATCATCATCATCATCAGCCTATTACAGTCCACTGCTGGACATAGACCTCTCCAGTTGTTCGCCACCTAGGGCAAACTTCTGGAGGATATACCCATAATCGCCACCCTGGGCAGGCGGGTTGGCGATCGCAGGGCGTAGCTTCTTGCTCCAGTGACGCTGCTGCCCGTCACCGGTCTTTAGTATTTAGCTACGCCTTCAATTGGGATGATGACTAAAAAATAATTTAATGTCCATCAGATAGATTAATGAAAAATATTGGATACGTATTTTTTATTTTGCCTCTTGTTCAAAAACTTACGAAGATACATTGATTTTAAATGTCACATGACGTCACGTTAGAGTACAAAATATACTCTAACGTGACGTAGTTAGCCCCCACTCCGTAACTTTAATGCGCTATATCTAAGTATTTTCTTGTTATTTCGACAAAACAAAAAATACGGGTCTTATATTTTTTTATTATCTAAGAGACGGACTAATTATTTTCTTCATTTTCATACCTTGTCATCATCCGTATTGTGACGGTTATACCGCCACCAGTCGGTTGTCAGCGCCTCGTTTGTTATTCGGCAGGATGCACCACGTGCAGGTGAGGTTGGCTTGGAGCGGAAAGATGATAGGCCGCTCCCTTACATCCCCTCCCCCTTACATGCCACTATAAAACAAACGTGTTTTATATCTCCATTACAGTCTCAAGAACCTGAAGGCGATCAACTTTGGAGACTGTTTGCTGAAGAGCAAAGGAGCCCGCGCGCTGGCGATCGCGCTCAAGGAACACTCGCACCAGCTGGAGGTGAGGACCATCACCATCATGTCCAGCAGTCCACTGCTGGACATAGGTAGGGTTGCCATCAGCTAAATTGCCGGACACGGCAAAAATTCCGGACATTTGTGCGAAACATGGTTATTTCCCCAGACACTTCAAATTTTTTTATTCCGACAGGCTCTGTGGCTCATTTGTTAGTGACCTCTGCCCTCTGAGCCAAGGGTCGTGGGTTCGATTCCCACTTGGGCGCGGGACAAACTTTGGTATGATGAACATTTGTGTTTGTTCCATGTCTGGGTGTTTATATTTGTATTTAAGTATTTATTTGTGGTACCTTCGTTGTTCTGATACCCATAACACAAGTGCTTAAGCTACTTACTTTGGGATCGGAGCAATGTATGTGATGTTGTCTGATATTAATTTAATTTATAATGTTTTTTTAGGTATCCAAATTTGTCTGGTTCCCCTTTCTGAGGGTTACGAAGGTCAGATGGCAGTCGCTTCAATGTAATAACCAGACTCGCTAAATCTAGGATCATGGTCAAAGCGGACCCTGGGCCTAGAGGCACAAACCGGGACAACGCTAAGAGGATGATGATGATGAATGTTTTTTAAAGTATAGTTTTAGAACAGCTATAGTAGTAAATATTCTCGATGTATATTCCCACTTCAACGTGGTGTTTTCTTTCCACCCCCAGTCTCTGGACCTCAGCCACAACGAGATCGGTCGCGAGGCGTGTCTGGAGGTTGCCGATGCTGTTGCCACCGCACCCGGCAGCAAAGACCGCCTCGCCCGCGTCGTGTTAGCCGGTAAGCACACCCAACCCCTCCCCGGACCATGCCTCATCATCATCATCATCAGCCTATTACAGTCCACTGCTGGACATAGGCCTCTCCAGTTGTTCGCCACTTAGAGCAAACATCTGGAGGATATACCCATAATCGCCACTCTGGGCAGGCGGGTTGGCGATCGCAGGGCGTAGCTTCTTGCTCCGGTGACGCTGCTGCCCGTCACCGGTCTTTAGTATTTAGCTACGCCTTCAATTGTGATGGTTATACCGCCACCAGTCGGTTGCCAGCGCCTTGTTTGTTATTCGGCAGGATGCACCACGGGCAGGTGAGGTTGGCTTGGAGCGAAAAGATGATAGGCCGCTCCCTTACATCCCATCATCACCATCAGCCTATTATTCTACTTCTTTCCTACGCCCAATGAAATGCGAAAGAGAAGCCAAAGTCGCTGAGACAACGGGCAAGTAACCGGTCAGTTATCTGTCTGTTGCCACGAGCGCAAACCCTACTCACCGGCAGAAACACGACCCGGAGGTCATTTGGCTGCGGTATTCCATATGGTGGAGGTCCTTCCCCGGACGGGCGGCTCGATTTTTTTAAATAAAATCATATGTTGAAAATCGTTTACAGGAAACAGTCTTGGCGGTGCATCAAACAAGAAGACGATACGGGACAAACTCGGCTCCTGCGCGGAACTGAGCGACGGCGAGGGCAGCGACAACGAATGTGAGTGGACTCCTGCCCTGCCCAGACCACTTTGGGCTTAGTTTGACCTTTAATGGGGCCTAAAGTGGTCTTGTTTGACCTTATATGGGGCCTAAAGTGGTCTAGTTTGACCTTTAGTGGGCCTAAAGTGGTCTAGTTTGACCTTTAATGGGGCCTAAAGTGGTCTAGTTTGACGTTAAATGGGGCCTAAAGTGGTCTAGTTTGACCTTAAATGGGGCCTAAAGTGGTCTAGTTTGATCTTATATGGGGCCTAAAGTGGTCTAGTTTGACCTTTAGTGGGGCCTAAAGTGGTCTAGTTTGACCTTTAGTGGGGCCTAAAGTGGTCTAGTTTGACCTTAAATGGGGCCTAAAGTGGTCTAGTTTGACCTTAAATGGGGCCTAAAGTGGTCTAGTTAAACCTTAAATGGGGCCTAAAGTGGTCTAGTTTGACCTTTAATGGGGCCTAAAGTGGTCTAGTTTGACCTTTAATGGGGCCTAAAGTGGTCTAGTTTGACCTTAAATGGGGCCTAAAGTGGTCTAGTTTGACCTTAAATGGGGCCTAAAGTGGTCTAGTTTGACGTTAAATGGGGCCTAAAGTGGTCTAGTTTGACCTTAAATGGGGCCTAAAGTGGTCTAGTTTGACCTTAAATGGGGCCTAAAGTGGTCTAGTTTGACCTTAAATGGGGCCTAAAGTGGTCTAGTTTGACCTTATATGGGGCCTAAAGTGGTCTAGTCTATGTCCAGCAGTAAACTACGATAGGCTGGATGATAATAATGTTTGTTCTATCTGCATGACCTAAGGGCTAACTGGTAGATAATGCTCCTAGCATTGAGTTTGCCTTTTGTACCATTTTGTGCAGTAAAGTTCAAACCTATACTTATAATAAATCTGTAGAGAGGTCCATTCTGTACATGAAATATATTTTCAAAATAACTATCAAGAGATGATTAGTGATCGATACTGATGTCCAAAATGCAATCAGTAAAATTTTTGTCTGTCTGTATGTTCGTTATAGAAACAAAAACTACTCGACGGATTTTAACGAAACTTGGTACAATTATTCTTCATACTCCTGGGCAGGTTATAGTATACTTTTAATCACGCTAGGAACAATAGGAGCAGAGCAGTGAAGGGAAGTGTTGGGAATACGAAAATTTTTATCTGTATATTTGAACGTGCATCACGCGAAAACTACTGCATGAAATTAAATGCGGTTTTCACCAATGTATTGCTAAAGGTCTAACGTACAATTTAAACATCACTTTATGGAACCCGATATTCACGCGTGCGACGCCGCCGGCACAGCTAGTAATTCAATATTAATGACTAGCTGTGCTCGCGACTTCGTCCGCGTGGAATAGTTATTTTTACCCCGTTTTTTTTTTACATTTTCCATTATTTCTTCGCTCCTTATAGTTGCAACATGATGTTATAAAGCCTAAAGCCTTCCTCGATAAATTGTCTATTCAACACAAAAATAATTTTTCAATTCGGACCAGTAGTTCCTGAGATTAGCGCGTTCAAACAAACAAACTAACTCTTCAGCTTTATAATATTAGTTAAGATATGATTTAACCTCTTTTCCAGACGTCACAGACTCTGATGAGGGAGAGGGATCAGACGAAGAGGAGGGCTCCGAGCAGGACAGGAGCGACGAGGAGACGCAGATCAACGAGACAGTAGATATAGTACAAGATATCACGTTAGACTCATCAGGTAAGGGACTTGTATTTGCTATAGTCTCCCTCTGCGACGCAAGACTTCAAAGTCTTGATCACCGTCGTAAGCTTGCTGGGCTTTCGGTCTTCTATCGGTTGCATTTTGGAGAGTGTGCTACGGAATTATTCAATTTAATTCCATCTGCCCCTTTTTACCACCGTACGAGCAGGGACACGGCGAGGAGACACCGATTTATGGTGCAGGTTCCAAAAACTCGCACAAAGCGCTATGCCTCTTCATTCATAGTGCGAACGGCTAAACTGTGGAACTCTTTGCCGGAGTCCGTGTTCCCCGAGGAATTTAATCGAATTGAGCCGCCCGTCCGGGGAAGGACCTCCACCCTTTAGAATACCGCAGTCAAATGACCTCTGGGTCGTGTTTCTGCCGGTGAGTAGGGTTTCCGGAGCTCGTGGGGGGTTAGGGTTGGGCCGACATGGCGGTGGCAACTGACAGGTAACTGACCAGTTACTTGCCCGTTGTCACAGCGACTTGGGTTTCTCTTTCGCTTTCCATCAGGCGTAGGGAAGCCATTATGTCGAGCCACTATAAAAAAAAAAAATCTTCAGGTTTCAAGGCGAGAGTGAATCGGTTTTTGTTGGGTAAGCGCGCTTCATCTTAGGCTTCAACATCGCTTAACATCAGGCTAGTTGAGGTCAAGCGCTACCCATTCACTAATAAAAAAAAAATAGTCATTACATAGTATAAAAGTTAGTCGCTTTTTTAGGGTTCCGTAGCCTAATGACAAAAAATGTTTTCTATTACGGTATTAGAGTCTGGGGCGGTACTGCTAAGACAACGATGATTGGACTTGAGAGAGCCCAAAGATCGGTCTTAAAGATATTGCTACGCAAGCCGTTCAGGTACTCTACTGACCAACTTTTTAAAGACAGCAGGGTTCTGCGAGTCAGGCAGTTGTTTATAGCGAGAGGTGTTAATTTCATACATAACAAGGCTCTGTCTCTCCCAGACTATAACAAACTGATCACACAACGTGTCTACAAAATACCCTCGCTACCGGCTCGCACCACCTTCGCTAGGCGTCACCCTATGTTTCTTTTGCCACGTCTTTATAATAGTATATGTCGCAGAATAGACCTTAGGGGTCTTGAAAGTAGAGGGCTAGGGAAGGTTCTGGAGACTTGGCTAATGAGCTTAAGCTACGAGGATACAGAGAAGCTGCTTGTAAATAATTAACTCATGCTTCATGCTGCTTCAAGTGCTGCCTTACTCCCACACACTTACAGACAAACACACACCCTCATATACACTCAACTACACAACACACACATACACACAAACACACACTCTTCTCACCCTTTTTAATTGTTCCAATGATATTTTTAGTACTAGTATCTAATTTAATCTTAGTTTAATTTCTTGATTTGTCAAAATAGTATTGTTCGCTCGAGCTGTGTTACGATTTACCAACATTTTTGGCAACTAGGGACTGGACTCTGCGATACAAGCTAAGCTTAGTGCAGAGTTCACTAGTCATAAGTTTAATGTAATGTAAAATTTTGGCAAATAAATGATTTTCTATTTCTATTAATAACTAAGTTTAAAAAAACCAAATTACTAGCAATTTGACAGCTGTAATTTTAATCATCTCCTATTTTATGGGCTACCTAATTGTTATTCATTTTATTTTCAGGTGTAGAAGAAGTAGAAACAGATGTTGGAAATTTCTTAAAAAACCCCACAGTAGAAAATTTGGATAGATTAGGCCCCAACGCGGCGGATGTAATAGATGCACATTTACAGGTACGTACTGTTTATTAACATGTTAACATTTGTAAGGATAGTGTAAATAATTGGGAGAGTGTTTAAAGCTGTAAAGAGACTGTTAGATGTTATAAGGAGCGTTAAAATTGGTGAAGATGGTGTTAAAAGTTGTGACAGTGTTAAACGTTGGGATAGAGTGTTGAAAGTTGTAAGGAGAGGGTTAAAAGTTGTGACGAGAGTGTTATAAGTTGGAAGAAGTGTTATAAGCTTTTATTTCACGTGCAATGTATGTTTGTATGTTCGGGTAAATTCTTACAACTCAATTTTAAGGCACTTTCCCTGAACCGATTAAGCAGAATTTTCATTTTGGAAATTTTTCGAAACTGTCAATTCACAAAAATTTATCAATGTGTTGTGATAAAGGCAAATTTCTCCAAAAGACGACCTACAGACAGAAACTTAATTTTCTCACATCACTTTTTTCATTATTCCAGTCAATACAAGACACATCAGACCTGATCCAGGCGTACGTCGAAGCGACGTTGTGTGTCTCCGGGCTGTCGGGCAGCAGCGCAGCAGCGGCGACGGTGTCGCAACGCTTGTACCCGCTGCTGCTGGAGCGCGTAGGGCAGCGGCACGCGGCCGCGTGGCTGCTGGCGGACGCGCTGCTGAGAGGCCTCGGACTTATCAAGGTAGGCAACTCAAAGTCAAAGTCAAAATACCTTTATTCACATAGACTTAAAATAAGCACTTATGAATCGTCAAGTAAAAAATAATGTAGAAATACAAAAAGTAAAGTAAGAATGTGAATAAAAGCAATTTAAAAGAAGCTACCGCCGTGTTCGGAAAGTAGATTTCTACCGAGAAGAAACGACAAGAAACTCGGTAGTTACTCTTTTTAAATCGCCAATTGTTACATGTTTAGGTATTACAACATTTTTTAATATTTTAAAGTTAAACAATGCAAAATAAAAGTTGAGTCTATACAATGCAAAGTTTACTACGAAGCAGCAGAAACTTGCGACGTGACGTGAAACCACCCTCACCTGCCCGTGGTGGATCCTGCCGAATAACAAACGAGGGTCTAGCAATTGACTGGTGGCGGTATAACCATCACGATTGAAGGCGTAGCTAAATACCACAGGCCATGACGGGCAGCAGCGTCACTGGAGCGAGGAGCTACGCCCTGCGATCGCCAACCTACCTACCCTGCGTGGCGATTACGGGCAAAGCATCCAGATGTTTGACCAAAATGGCAAACAACTTAGTAGACGATATTCTTCTCATAGATTGATATGGCGAAGGGATACAACCAGATCTCAGTAAGATACTATCCCGAAGACCACAATCGCAGCCCAATTTGGGCTGTACAACTTTCCATTTATGGCATTTAGATTTCTCAATGCTGGCAAACGTTCCAGCATCTTCTGGAAAAGATGATGAGTAAGGAAGAATAAGTAAATGTATCTATGTTTACTTAGACGACGTTTTGGTAATTTCCCCAAAATTAACAAACAAATGTTAGGTTACGAACAGTGTCCTGTTTTTTGTTATGTAGAGGTTCTCACTTCGACTGATTTTTTTGGTTGTATATTTGTTACCACATTATCTCCGAGAATTGTAAATCTTTTTTTGTTCCAAAGGGTGTACTTTTTTCCTTAGTCCCATTGTCATTATATTGAAGTCGTTTTTTTTTTCACAGTCGGAAAACAAGCGGTACAAAGTCCGTTGGTCGCTGGCTTCCTGCTTCCGCTGCCTGGGCGCGGTCATCGAGCAGGACTACTTCCCCGCCGCGCTGCGCGACACGCTGCGCTTCTTCATCCGCGGGCGACTGCCGCAGCTGCCGCAGGACGCGGGGGACGCTGTGCGCACGCTTCCTGCCCTGATGGCCCATTAGCTTCAATATACTTTATGCGAAAAATAAGAAAGTTTTATTTATCTATGTCTACAAGTTTTTTCCCACTATGCACTTTACAAAGAAAGTAAAAAAATCTTTAATCCGGCAGTTTTACTGAACCCACGATGCACTTTCGAAAAAAAGAGTTAAAAAAATGTCTCCGGCATATAATCTAGAACACAGGAAAATTATAGCCGTTCGATATCAAAGATGGCGTTCTTTCTTGATATTTTTCCGAAATACCGCCAACTTTACGAAAACCTGTGTAGATAAAAAAGTTACCAGTCATAAATAAACCCCTAACGCCATAGACAAACCCCTTCCACCCCAAGAACTTTCCTGATTAGTGAGTCAGTATATAAATAAATTAACTAAATATCAGACAAAATCACATACATTGCTCTAATCCCAAAGTAAGTAGCTAAGCACTTGTGTTATGGGTATCAGAACAACGAAGGTACCACAAATATATACTTAAATACAAATATAAACACGCAGACACGGAACAAACACAAGTATTCATCACGCGAATATTTTTGTCCCGGGTGGGAATCGAACCCACGACCCTTGGCTCAGAGGGCAGAGGTCACTACCAAATGAGCCACCGAGCCTGTCGAGATAGACTGTGACTTTGACCCTCGAGGCTTCTCCCTACGCGAAACTGCTGCGGCTTCGCGTTGAAGCTCATAGATGAGATGATACTATTCGCTCCAAGCCACCTTCACCTTTCCGCGGGGTGGTGCATACTGCTGAATAAAGAACGAGGCTCTGGCAACCGACATAACCAGGGTAAGAGCTATCACGATTGAAGGCGTAGCTAACTAAAAGCTAAAGAGAGGTAGGGCATAGCGAATCTTCGCTCGAATTGAGCTGCCCGTCCGGGGAAGGACCTCCACCCTATAAAATACCGCAGCCAAATGACCTTCGGGTCGTGTTTCTGCTGGTGAGTTCTCTCTTTCGCTTTCCATCAGGCGTAGGGAAGCCATTATGTCGAGCCACTATAAAAAAAAAATAACTACAAGACTGATGACGGGCAGCAGCGTCATCGGAGGAGCTCCGCTCAAGTTACACAACCCACCTCCCAGCGTGGAGATTAAGGGTAGGTACTGCCCTAAGTAGCGTTATGGGTAGAGAGACGAACAACTGGAGAGGCATATGTCCAGGAGTGGACTGTGATAGGCTGATGATGATGATGACTAAATAGTTAGGCAACTCTTAGAGGCAGCGCAGACGACAGACTATCCGTGACGCACTTTTTTGCAATTATATGCAGTAACGCACACGACGCGCAAAAATATGTCGCGGATATTTCACAGACTCGACGCACACGACTTCGATCATTCTGTCGGCAGACGACGCTCTTTTAAAATGTCTCGGACGCAGACTCTATCGCACAAAAAGTCTGTCGTCTGCGCAGCCCCTTACCTATTGCAGTATCATCAAGCGTTTCTCCCACTGCTCCGCACTCCATCGTACAGAGATGTCAAGGCATTGACATGGTGACATTGGTGCTGCGAAACAAAAATGTCAAAAACGACAGTATGGTAGAAACAGGACCACTACCACCAAAAACGATCGTTCGTTGAACGGATCGCGTACTTTGGTATAATAAATCCCGCCCATTTGTCCCTTCCGTGTTCGAATATACGAACTAAAACTCGTCAAAGTCGATTTTAATTAAATTAATTCATATATAAGGACACGAGAGGGACAAATGGGAGGAATTTATGGTGCAAAAGTACGGGATCCGTTCAACGAACGATCGTTTTCGATTTTGGTGGTAGAGGCCCAGGCAAGGACATAGCACTATTGAGGGTATGACTCACTTCTACCGCCCTGCAATACAAACAGACACGTATGAACGTGTCTGTTTGTGTGTCACACAAATGTTTGTAGGTACCGTACGAGGATTGAATCCCCGACCGCTGTCAGAGGCAAGCGTTGACTGCCACTGAACCAAAACGGCACTGAATCAAATATCAGGTCATCATCATCATCAGCCTGTATCAGTCCACCGCTGGACACAGGCATCTCCCAATGGTCGCCACTTTGATCGATCCAGGGCCTCTACCACCAAAATCGAAAACAATCGTTCGTTGAACGGATCCCGTACTTTTGCACCATAAATTCCTCCCATTTGTCCCTCCCGTGTTCTTAATATTATATGAATTAAATTAATAAAATCGACTTCGACGAATTTTAGTTCGTATAATCGAACACGGGAGGGACAAATGGGCGGGATTTATGGTACCAAAGTACGCGATCCGTCCAACGAACGATCGTTTTTGATTTTGGTGGTAGGCTAGGCTTCTCGCATCTAGCACTTGCCAGCCGTCCTGCGCGAATCGTCACTCCACCTGGCCTGAGGGCGTCCTACACTACGTTTGCCGAGACGCGGTCATCAGGTAACACGACACATTTATAAATTCACACATCTTTTGTTGTTGTAACTCGTAACCTAATATATTACAATAAATAGGCATCGTTTACAATACCGTGGCATGTTTAATAAACAAAAAACATTCGACGCACAATCAAAATAAACATTGGCTCTGCATAAATATACTTACCGTGATAGTCTGAAGGACAGTTTTCAGTGAACTTTTACAAAGAGGGTGCGTATTTGAATATCTACCTAAATTTAAAAGACTAACTTAGGTTAACTTATGCTACGTAAAAACACTAGATGCCTCCGAGTAGCGCTTTCCGATGGCTCCGCCACTTTGACGTCATATTGGCGGGACCAGGTAAACCTTGACATACTTCCTTTATCTTTAGAGGTACAAATTTGTGGTTTCGGGTACAAATGTAGTACAAACCCTCACATGTGCTATATTTTAAATTGGGGACTTGGTCCCGCGATTTTGACGCTCACTCAATAGGTACTATTGCACATTATCAAGTATGTAAAATACACCATTTTATTACCCGGAAAAATGCAGTTTGCTTTGCGCACCCCTTCCGTTCGTGGGGCAACTAATAACGAGACTCATGCAACTCTCAAACACCAAGGAGTCGCCTCGGGTGTAAAAGAAGCAGGAAGGAAATATCCGGGATCTCCGTCAAAAATGCTCCGCGGGCGGACTTGCAATACAAAATCCTACACCGCGCAAACGAAGTTTTCATCACAGCTCGCTATGTATACGAAAAACTAAGATGGTTTAATGGACTGTGGTCCTCGAGCACGATCACCTAGCTCGACGGAAGTACTTGTGCAGGGGAAAATTCTGTACCTACAATAATATCTCACCAAATAAAAAATAAATAAAATCCATCTACAGGTTTCTAAAAGCTTGTATTGTCAATGAAGATGACAGGTTCATTGACGCAACATTGTAACAACGTTCAATTCTCTAGAATACAATATCAAATAAATATTTTTTTAGTTTTTTAATAATTAATAGTGAATGTAAGTCGTAAAATTACATTCTTTGAAGATTATTACAATAAATAATGTGTTTGTAATATAAAACCAAATGCAAAATTGCAGGTTATCTTAAAAAGAATAGATAGTATTTTAGGCCCGCCGTTACAAGGTCACTTTGTTGAATTCTGATGAAATGTCAAATGTAGCCTATTATCGTGCCCAAACTTAAAGGTCTTAATATGATGTCTGTTAATAACAATGACAATTTTGCCACAGATACCAAAACATTTTGCCTCCAGGCGCTACGAGCAAAATGCTACGTCCCATTACACTACTCGCGGTGCTAAAGTTATGCCAAGTACATGGCATGAGCGATCTCATTAAGGAACTCTTAACTCCTGCGAGGGAGTTGGGAGAATCCTGTGGTTACGCTGTAAGTAAGGTTTTATAGTTATTTTATTGTAGGTATGGCATAATTTATATTGGGGATGTAAGGGCGGGACCTATCATCTTTTCAAGCCAAGCCAACCTCACCTGCCCGTGGTGCATCCTGCCGAATAACAAACGAGGCTCTGGCAAACGAGTGATGGCGGTATAACCATCACAATTGAAGACAATTGAGTCTTTCCAAACAGCTACGACTTGGGAGCCTTCAAGAAGAGCGTACTCCTATTTAAAAGGCCGGCAGCGACTCCAGAACTCGATTTGAGCTGCGAGTGTCCATGGGCGGTGTCGACTGCTTACCATCAGGCATCACATTTGCTCGTCTGCCGCCTCTCACAAAAAAAAAACACTTAATTGCGTGTCGTTACAGAGTTGCAACCCATCGAAACCCGATCACATAAACGTCCATATAGTGCCACACACTCATGCCGAGCTGGGACATACTCGGACGTTTTACGGGTACTACACTGGAGGTAAGCTTAGCTTTATATATGTTAGTACTGGGCTGTAACTAATAAAAAGAAAGCTATGGGAAGGGAGGGAATGGGAATGGACTCTATCACGCGTGTAGAGTTTACGCGGACAAGAAAGCTATTATAATGACTATGCTTCGCGTTAAACTACCCTCAAAAGATTTTTTTTTATTATTCTGACAGTAGTTTCTTTTTGTATGTAGAACCCATAAAATTTAAGTACTTAATCGCACTTTTCTAGATGATGACTTGTACGAATCTACTACAATGAATATGAAACGAATCCTGGATTACACCATTAGCGAATTGTGGTCGAGCACACATAGAAAGTAAGTCGATAAATCAGTATTTTATTCTCTGCGTGCCTTCCATGTTTATAATATATTCAGCGCCGTATGTAAGTAGATATTCTTTTTTCACACGAATATTTTCTTTTAGGTACCTATGTCTAGAATTCCTGGGGTTAAAAGTAGTAACACTTTAAGTCCTGGAATTCTTGTGGTAGTCTGTGATGATTGGTTTTATTTGGTAAATATGCTATTATTGCTAAAAATTGTGATTAGTCCGTCATTTAGCTTATTCAAAAATAAAAGACACGTATTTTTTTATTTGTAAATCAGACTGAAAATTACAAAGTTGTAGCCCGTTGAAATTACGCGTGACGTCACTCGGTGAGGAATTTTTAGGGGAGGGAGTGACGTCAAAGACTCCCACTCCTAACTTTTGATGCCTTGTATCTTTGCTATTTTTTATTTGAATGAAAAAAGGAAAAAAACGTGTTTTTTATTTTTGAATAAGCTAAAAGACGGACTAAATATAATGTAATTATTTTGACCCCCACAACATCCCTATTTTCAGATTCACTTTCTCCGACATGCCGTATCTTTTTTACTGGTGGACACACAGAGACGAGACAGGTTAGCTGCTCAAAATGTCTAAATATTTTTATAATATATAATACAGACTAAAATATAATGTAACTATATTCCCTGCCTTCTGAACCAAGGGTCGTGGGTTCAATTCCCACCCGGGACAAACATTCCTGTGATGAACACTTGTGTTTGTTCCGTGTCTGGGTGTTTATATTTGTATTTAAGTAATTATTTGTGGTACCTTTAACCTTCGTTGTTCTGATACCCATAACACAAGTGCTTAAGCTACTTACTTTGGGATCGGAGCAATGTATGTGATGTTGTCTGATATTTATTTATTACTAGCCGGCCCGGCAGACTTCGTACCACCCATTATTTACCTTTTAAACCTACCCTGGACTACGACAAACATTTTAAAACCAAAATCAGCTCAATCGGCCCAGCCGTTCTCGAGTTTTAATCAGACTAACGAACATCAATTCATTTTTATTTAATATAGATTTAATTATTTTGACCCTGGAAACATCCTATTCTCCTTCAGGCGCGGATCCACCGTTGTGGGCACGATGGGCATGCCCACAACCTTGATAGACTTGTGACGTCACATTTCTACGTTCTATTGAGATCGATAGGATGATGATTATAAATGTTAAGCTTTAATAGAATTTTAGGGTAGGTGTGTGGTGTGGGATGTAAGGGAGCGACCTATCACCTTTTCGCTCCAAGCCATCCTCACCTGCCCGTGGTGCATCCTGCCGAACAACAAACGAGGCTCTGGCAAACCGAATGGTGGCGGTAAAACCATCACGATAGAAGGCGTAGCTAAATACCACAGGCCGATGACGGGCAGCAGCGTCATAGGAGCAAGAAGCTACGCCCTGCGATCGCCAACCCGCGTGCCCAGCGTGGCGATTATGGGTATATCCTCCAGAAGTTTACCCTAGGGGGCGAACAACTGGAGAGGCCTACGTCCAGCAGTGGACTGCAATAGGCTGATGATGATGATGATGATGTGCTCACACCCTTTTTTGAGCGCTGGATCCACGCCTGTTCTCCTTGTTGTGATAATGGCCGTTGAAGCTTAAAACAACGTTGGATGGGTGTGCAGTCCGTAGGATGGTGTACGAGCTGATCCGGCAGGGGCGGCTGAGCTTCGTGGGGGGCGGCTGGTCCATGAGCGACGAGTCCACCACCAGCTACCACGCCATCATCGAACACTTCACCTATTCACTCAGGTGAGCTGCTCTTGTTGCCTGGTGCGGGAAGCTCTGCCCTGCGATCGCCAACCCTCCTGCCCAGCATGACTATTAGGTGTAAACCTGTTTTAAGAGAGGTAGGGCAAAGCGATTCTTCGCTCGAATTGAGCCGCCCGTCCGGGGCAGGACCACTGCCCTATAGAATATCGCAGTCAAATAATGTCCGGGTCGTGTTTCTTCCGGTGAGTAGGGTTTCCGGAGCTCGTGGGGAGCTAGGGTTGGGCCGGCATGGCGTTGGCAACCGACAGGTAACTGATCAGTTGATCACATGCACATAACTACTTGCCCGTTGTCACAGCGATTTGGGCTTCTCTTTCGCTTTTCATCAGGCGTAGTGCAGCCATTATGTCGAGCTACTACAAAAAAACCCCTTCAGATGTTTGACCAAATAGTTTCTTTCAACTTTCAGTCCACAGCTGGACATAGGCCTCTCTTCAGATGCTTTGAACAACCACCAAAAGTGGCGGACAACTGGAGAGGCCTATGTCCAGCTGTGGAGTGCAATAGGCTGATTTCTTTATATTGAGGGCCTGAAGGTCACCTGATGGTAAGCGATCGCTTCAGCCCATAGACACCGCGACACTATGGGAGTCATAGGTGCGTTGCCGGCCCTTGAGGAATACGTATGTCCGCTGATGATGATGATGATGTACCCGATGGATCTTGAGTTTTCGAAGGTATATATAGCGAGTCGTGATGAAAACTTTGTACGCGCGTAGTAGGTCTTCCATAGAACTTGTATGGAGCAATTTCATTTTGTATGCAGCGGGAAGTACAACGCCATCTGTTGTTATTAGGCGGAACTAATCGTTGTATGTTGTGGAGGTAGATGTCGTTACAATTTCATTTCACACTCCTCAGAAAGCTGAACAACTCGTTCCTGGAGTGCGCTCGGCCGCTGGTAGCCTGGCAGGTGGATGTGGTGGGGCACAGCCGAGAGTTCGCCTCGCTGATGGCTCAAATGGGCTACGACGGTCTGTTCGTGGCTCCGGTGGGGCATGACGACGAGCTGAACCGCCTCTTCAAGAAGGAGATGGAGTTCCTGTGGAGGGGAAGCGATGACTTAGGTGAGTGGGAATCTCCTTGCCCTTCCAGATCCAGGAGTTCCACTTGGAGGCTACGGCCGGCTAGGGATGCGGCCACAGGCGAGACAGGGGTTTTAATAAATAACCCAAGACACGCCACGCTGGGCCACACAGCGCCATCTAGCCCCAAACTAAGCCGAAGCTTGTACTATGGGTACTAGACAACTGATAAACTTACTGACGATACATTTTTTTTGTAAATAAATACATATTATGCATAGAAAACACCCAGACCAATACAAACAGATATGTTGATGCACACAAATGTTTGTAATGTGTGGGGATCGAACCCACGACGCTTGGCTCAGAAGGCAGAGGTCACTACCAAGCCACCGAGCCAGTTTAAGGGGTATGCCTTCCCATTTTGAGGGATGTGAGTTCATAATCGATCATCAAAATACGAAGCAACCGACTGGTGACGCTATAACCATCACGATTGAAGGCGTAGTAATACCACAGACCGATGACGGGCAGCAGCGTCACCGGAGCGAGGAGCTACGCCATGCGATACCCAACTCGTCTGCCCAGGGTAGCGATTACGGGTAAATCCTCCAGATGTTAGCCCTAAGTGGCGAGCAGCTGGAGAGGCCTGTGTCCAGCAGTGGACCGCAATAGGCTGATGATGAACTATAAAAAAAGTAGTAACCCTTGATATACAGATGTATCTATCTATATCAACAGTTCCCTGTCTGTCTGCAGGTCCCGAGACGGACATCTTCACGCACATCCCGTTCGACGGGATGCTGCCCCCTCCAGGCTTCTGCTTCAGCAGCTTCTGCCACGACCCGCTGCTCATCACGTCTTCGGAGGCACTGGCTAACATCTTGGAGAGGGTTAGACAGATATCTTATAAACCTTATTTGACTAATATATAATACATTTATTACCAATACCAATAATACATTACATTGCTCCGATCCCAAAGTAAGTATCTAAGCACTTGTGTTATTGGAGCACTTGTAGGTGAACTTACACAATTTATTTTGATGGAAGGATAGATAAAAATATCCATATTTGATTTTCACACGAAAATAACTGAACGGGATTGAATGAAATTTTATAGAAATATAGGTCTTGCATCAGATAACACATATACCTACTGTCATTTATAAGGGTAATTATAATTTATTAGCAAACGACGCAGGCTTCAGCTAGGTCAAGATTAGTTTATATTAGTAGGCTGAAGTGGCAGTGGGCTGGCCACATTAGCTGCAAAACCGATAACCGTTGGGGTAAACGAGTTCTGGAGTGGAGACCGCGTCTCGGCAAACGTACGGTAGTGTAGGACGCCCTCAGGCCAGGTGGAGTGACAATTTGCGCAGGACGGCTGGCAAGAGCTGGATGCGAGAAGCCCAGGATCGATCAAAGTGGGGAACATTGGGAGAGGCCTATGTTCAGCAGTGGACTGATAAAGGCTGATGACGATGAAGAGAGGTAGGGCATAGCGAATCTTCGCTCGAATTGAGCCGCCCGTCCGGAGAAGGACCTCCACCCTGTAGAATACCGCAGTCAAATGACCTCTGGGTCGTGTTTCTGCCGGTGAGTAGGGTTTCCGGAGCTCGTAGGGGGTTAGGGTTGGGCCGGCATGGCGGTGACAACTGACAGGTAACTGACCAGTTACTTGCCCGTTGTCGCAGCGACTTGGGTTTCTCTTTCGCTTTCCATCAGGCGTAGGGAAGCCATTATGTCGAGCCACTATATAAAAAAAAAGATGGTATGAACTTGGTCCACAGGCGGAGGTGTTCCTGGACAGCATGAAGCACCGGCAGGCGCCGAGCTACTCCTCCAAGAACGTCCTGGTGCTGATGGGGGGCAGGTTCGCCTACTCCGACGCCGGCATGTGGTTCGAGAACATCGACAAGTTGATACAGTAAGACAGCCCACACAGTTTCGACATTGGCAGAAATGTTCCTCGTGAAGAGAGCCGTGGCCTCACCTGCCCGTGGTGCATCCTGCCGAATAACAAACCTAAATTAACATCTTCTATCTATCTATACTTATAATAAATCTGTAGAGAAGTAAATTCTGTACATGAAATATATTTTCAAAATAACTATCAGGGGGTGATTAGTGACCGATACTGATGCCAAAAATGCAATCACATAATTTTTTGTCTGTCTGTCTGTATGTTTGTTATAGAAAAAAAAAAACTACTGGATGGATTTTGACGAAACTTGGTACAATTATTCTTCATACTCCTGGGCAGTTTATAGTATACTTTTCATCAGGCTACAATCAATAAGAGCAGAGCAGTGATGGGAAGTGTTGGGAAAACGGGACAAATTTTTATCGGTATGTTTGATTTTTTTTTTTATATATTGGCTCGACATAATGGCTTCCCTACACCTGATGGAAAGCGAAAGAGAAGCCCAAGTCGCTGTGACAACGGGCAAGTAACTGGTCAGTTACCTGTCAGTTGCCACCGCCATGCCGGCCCAACCCTAACCCCCCACGAGCTCCGGAAACCCTACTCACCGGCAGAAACACGATCCAGAGGTCATTTGACTGCGGTATTCTATAGGGTGGAGGTCCTTCCCCGGACGGGCGGCTCAATTCGAGCGAAGATTCGCTATGCCCTACCTCTCTTACATTGCACATCACGCGAGAACTACTGCATGGAATTGTATGCAGGTTTCACCAATGTATTGCTAGAAGTCTTACTTAAAATTTAAGTACCATTTTATGGAAGTCCGTTATTTTTGTAACTCGATATCCACGCGTGTGACGCCGCCAACACAGCTAGTACTTCATATAGGGCAATAAGGCGCAGACCAGTCTTGAGAGAACAAGGGTAGCAAAATATCTGGCTTCTACTTCTTTTCACATCATTTCGCTCCAAGCCACTCTCACCTGCCCGTGGTGCATCATGCCGAATAACAAACGAGGCGCTGGCAACCGACTGGTGGCGGTGTAACCATCACAATTGAAGGCTAAATACCACAGGCCGATGACGGGCAGCAGCGTCACCGTAGCGAGGAACTACGTTTTGCGATGCTCAAGCCTGCCCACCCCAGGCGGTTTGTTTTTTTTTATAGTAGCACGGCATAATGGCTTCCCCGCGCTTGATTGAAAGCGAAAGAGAAGCCCAAGTCACCGCGACAACGGGCAAGCAACCGATTGGTCACCTGTCAGCTGCCGCCGCCATGCCGGCCCATAAGGTGCTTCTTCACGCCCCGCTTAAAGGATCCCATATCAAAGGAGGGAGGAAACACATGCTTGTGTATCTTGGGCTAGGCTCCTCGCTCCGGTGACGCTGCTGCCCGTCATCGACCTGTGGTATTTAGCTACGCCTTCAATCGTGATGGTTATACCGCCAAGAGTCGGTCTTTAATTTCAATAATGATGGGTATTCCACTATCCGTCGGTTGCCAGAACCTAGTTTGTTATCCGGCAGGATGCAAAAAGTGTAGCCTCCTTACATCCCCAATTATATCTTGTGTTACTTCCAGGGTCGTGAACACCGAGAGCCACAGAGCACACGTGCATGCCTTTTACTCAACCCCGGCGTGTTATTTGAGAGCAGTCTACGATGAAAGGTATTTATCTAGGACTAAGTATACTTATGGATGTAAGGGAGCGCCCTATCACCTTTTCGCTCCAAGCCATCCTCACCTGCCCGTGGTGCATCCTGCCGAACAACAAACGAGGCCCTGGCAAACCGACTGATGGTGGTAAATTCATCACGATTGAAGGCGTAGCTAAATACTACAGGCCGATGACCGCCCTGCGATCGCCAACCCGCCTGCCCAGCGTGGCGATTATGGGTAAGTATATCCGCCAGAAGTTTGCCCTAAGTGGCGAACAACTGGAGAGGCCTATGTCCAGCAGTGGACTGCAATAGGCTGATGATGATTAAAACAAGTGGACGGATTTTGACGAAACTTGGTACAATTCTTCTTCATACTTCTGGGCAGGTTATAGTATAGTTTCATGCTATTTACAATCAATATTGCAATAGGAGCAGAGCAGTGAAGGGAAGTGTTGGGAAAACGGGAGATATTTTTATCTGTATGTTTGATCGCGCATCACGCGACTATTGCGTGGAATTAAATGCGGTTTTCACGAATGTATTGCTAGAGGTCTAACTTAAAATTTAAGTAGGTACCTTTTAATGGAAGTCCGTTATTTTTGAAACCCGATATCCACGCGTGCGACGCCGCTGGCCCAGCTAGTATATGTATATGTCACCGGAAAATAGCAAAAATCGTAAGTTGATCAATTTCCTAGGTAGTTGATTAACTTCCGGAAAATAATAAACAGCAGTTGAAATGTATTATTTTACGTATGTATTTTAGTAAATTGATCATTTTACGGGGTCTTGCCGTAAAATCATCCGACGAAGGTGAGGTGAATGTTGATTGGTTCAATGGCTCACGTGGCGTTATCCCGGCAACCAATCAGGGAACAGTGTATTAAGTTACGGATAATAGTGCACCGTTAAATAGTACATTGAGCTACGATTGGCCCATTTGAGGACGATTTTACGTGTGTCAAAATCGTAAATTATTAAATGACTGTCAGGCTACCGTAAATTGATCAACTTACTGAAATCCATTGCGTTAAATAATACATTTCAACTACCGTTTGTTATATTCCGAAAGTTAATCAACTACCTAGGAAATTGATCAACTTACGATTCTTGCTATTTTCCGGTGACATATACGAACTAAAATTCATCAAAGGCGATTGTCATTAATTTAATTTCATATATTCGAACACGGGAGGGACAAATGGGAGGGATTTATGGTGCAAAAGTACGCGATCCGTTCAACGAACGATCGTTTTCGATTTTGGTGGTAGGGACCAGAACCCAGAACTACTTGACTGGCTCGGTGGCTCAATTGGTAGTGACCTCTGCCTTCTGAGCCAAGGGTCGGGGGTTCTATCCCCGCACATTACAAACATTTGTGTGCATGAACATGTCTGTTTGTATTGGTCTGGGTGTTTTATGTATTTATTTACAAAAAAAAATTATCTAAGTAAGTTTATCAGTTGTCTAGTACCCATAGTACAAGCTTCGGCTTAGTTTGGGGCTAGACGGCGCTGTGTGGCCCAGCGTGGCATGTCTTGGGTTACTTACTATTATACTATTCGTTCCTTCCTCAGCCCGACCCTTCGCACAAAGCAGGACGACTTCTACCCTCAAGCCATCGATAAAACGGCGTACGCCACCGGCGCTTACTCCTCCCGACCCTCCCTCAAGTACCTCGCCAGGGAGGGCCATCGGTACCTCCAGGTAAGTAAGAAGGAAAGCCCAAGTCGTCCTGACAACGAGCGTGATACCTCAGTAACGGTACACCGCTATATTCATGGACATAGGGGCACACAATTATGATTTGATGAGCACTGTAAATAGGGTTATATCCAGGGTCAAAATTTACATTATATTTTTAGTCCGCATTTGATTGGCTCGATGGCTCATTTGGTAGTGACCTGCCTTCGGAGCCAAGGGTTCGATTCCCGCACAGGGCTAACATTTGTGTTCATAAATATGTCTGTTTGTATTGGTCTGGGTGTTTTCTATGTATAATAAGTATGTATTTATTTACCAAAAAAAAAGTATCGTCAGTAAGTTTATCAGTTGTCTAGTACCCATAGTACAAGCTTCGGCTTAGTTTGGGGCTAGATGGCGATATGTGGCCCAGCGTGGCATGTCTTGGGTTATTTATTTATTTTAGATTATACTTATATAAAATTGGAACCGTATTCTTTCTTTTTTTGATTAAACAAAAAATAACAATGATGAGAGATGAGATACCATGCATCAAAATTAGGGATTTTTAATGTTTATTTGGATTAAATGTAGAAAATGTCATCATAATTTTATTATTTATTACAGATCTCGAAGCAACTCATGCTGTTTTCTAGATTACTAGACAACTATCAGTTCTTTGAAGATTTTCATTGGATTAATGGTTAGTATTTTACTGATGAGTAATGGGTTGGGATGTATGGGAGCGGCCATAATTCGCTCCAAGCCAACCGCTTCTCTACGCCTGATGGAAAGCGAAAGAGAAGCCCAAGTCGCTGTGACAACGGGCAAGTAACTGGTCAGTTGCCACCGCCATGCCGGCCCAACCCTAATCCCCACGAGCTCCGGAAACCCTAATCACCGGCAGAAACACGACCCGGAGGTCATTTGGCTGCGGTATTCTATAGGGTGGATGTCCTTCCCCGGACGGGCGGCTCAATTCGAGCGAAGATTCGCTATGCCCTTCCTCTCTTAAAGGGATTATTCATAAATGCCGTGGTAGCCTAGTGGTAAGATCGTCGCTTTACACACATGAGGTCGTCGGTTCGAATCGATTTGCAAAAATCTATGTGCGGAATTATACCACTAGCTTAGCGGTGAAGGAAAATATCGTGAGGAAACCTGCACATCCAGTTTAATTCTGAATGTGTAACCATGATCCAAATTTGCCTGGTTCCCCTTTCTGAGGGTTACGAAGGTCGAAGGCAGTCGCTTCAATGTAATAACCAGACTCGCTAAATCTAGGATCATGGTCAAAGCGGACCCTGGGCCTAGAGGCACAAACCGGGACAACGCTAAAGAGGATGATGATTGATTTGTAGGAACAGACTTGTCCCTACGAAAAGTGTAAGTACTTCCGCCGAGCTAGGTGATCGTGCTTGGGGACCGCGATCCGAGCGACCATCTTGGTTTATCGTATATATAGCGAGTCGTGATGAAAACTTGTACGTCTTCCATACAAGTTGTATGGAGCGATTTCATTCTCTATAGCCCCGGATTTCACATCGCCATCTGTTGTTAGCTGGCGGAACTAGTGATTGCATATTGTAGCGACGTGTAGATAGTTGTAGCGATGTGGAGATAGGTGTCGCTACGTGTCTCTACAGATTTTTTTGTGTCACAGATAAATTAAGGCTGATGTAATATGTTGATATTTGTAACGAATCTTTTTACCCCCGCCCTCCAGGCGTGTTCCAGGACCATCACGTGATCACGGGGGAGCTTCGCCCCCACGTCCTTAGCTTCTACGTGGAGCGGATGGACACGATGGTCCAGCAGTCGGTTCTGCTGATCAAAGACGCCTTCAAGTAAGTAGGGTTCATCATCATTTTTATTTTAAAAATAAAATAAAATAATTTATTTCTGCAAATAGATTTACAAGTAAATTCTTTTGCACGTCAAACTTTTTTTTTCCCTACTAGCACTTCGACGTGATAAGGATGAGGCCTGATGATAAGAAGTGCCGCAAGAAACTCATCAATTTTGGCTTTTTTCAAAAATATACATAATCATCATACTGTTAATACAATATTTGTTAAGTGCAGGCGAGCAGCTCATTATGTCCATGTAATATTATCGTCTAGGAAGTCTTGTATTTTATAATATCCTTTTTTCATAAGACATGACTTAATATGAGACTTAAACCTATGTATTGGTAATTCAACAATATTCTGTGGTACTTTGTTAAAGAATTTTACACTTAGCCCAGCAAATGAATTGATAGTCTTATGCAGCCTGAGATTTGGAACAGCAAGTTTGTTCTTGTTTCTCGTGTTCAATTTATGGCAATCAGAATTTCTTTTGTAAAGATGAATATTTTCTTTATTAGAGAAACATACAGCAGCTTCGGCTTAGTTTGGGGTTAGATGGCGATGTGTGGCCCAGCGTGGCATGTCTTGGGTTATCACGGGGGATAACCCAAGACATGGAGGGGTTTAATTATTTTTATTCTTACAGCAAGTTGCGGCATAGCCCAGACTCCACGTCATACTACAAGTGTCCATTCAACATTTCTTGGTGCATCAACACGAGCGGACCTCACCCGTTTGTGAGTATCTAATATTTCATCATCATCAGCCTATCCCAGTCCACTGCTGGACATAAGCCTCTCCAGTTATTCGCCACTTTGGGCAAACATCTATTTATTTATTTATTTAAACTTTATTGCACAAAATGGTACAAAAGGCGAACTTAATGCTAGGAGCATTCTCTACCAGTTAACCTTTAGGTCATGCAGAGAGCAGATTTATGTGCGGTGAGTGTTCAAAGAACATCTGAAGGATATAACCATAATGGCCACGCAGGGCAGGCGGGTTGGCGATCGCAGGGCGTAGCTTCGCTCCGGTGACGCTGCTGCCCGTCATCGGCCTGTGGTATTTAGCTACGCCTTCAACTATGATGGTTATACCGCCACCAGTCGGTAGCCAGCGCCTCGTTTGTTATTCGGCAGGATGCACCACGGGCAGGTGAGGTTGGCTTGAAGCGAAAAGATGATAGGCCGCTCCTTTACATCCCTATAACATCTTGTAATACATTACTTATAGATGCAATAAATGATCGAGTATTGAACTCTTGCTTCAGTATGTAACATTATTGTCTATGCAATAGCCATAGAATTAAAAATATATAGGTTGTTGTCTATGGTCGACTGAACAAGAATAAATGGAAGACGTATCGAAGACTGGAGTTTTAATTTATCACCCCGAACCCACTAGAAACAAATAGAAATAACCTGCAAAACAACATATGGTGTCAGAATAGAATACAAATTCTTTATTCACAGATCGTCATATACAACCCGTTGGCCTGGCCGGTCAGCATGTTCGTCCGTCTGCCTATCCGCGACAGGGAATACACAGTCTACTCCCCTGAAGGTCAGTACATCATTTAAGATGGTCTGTGGGCCATATTCTGGGATCTGATTAGTATCTATACACGAAAAGCCGCTACACCATCACACATTCGCACCACAAACATACATGCACAGTATACGCGCTCATATTGTAATCCTTTATTTTATCGTTTTAATATTGCCATTATAACCTTCTAAACCATGTCCATTGGATAATGATTGTTATTTGTATTTAAGTATGCATTTGTGGTACCTTCGTTGTTCTGATACCCATAACACAAGTGCTTAAGCTACTTACTTTGGGATCGGAGCAATGTATGTGATGTTGTCTGATATATATTGATATATATTGTAATATATTGTAATTGGTAATAGAGAATATGCATGATTTTTTTATGGATTTATTGAGATCTTTCATCATCCAGATACATAAATATTGAAGAATTATTAAACTATCGTTTCTATTTAGCAAGTTATAAGGCGTTAAAGTTATTGCTTGGACAGAGAGGTCCGACGTGGCGGATGACGTCACGCACGCAGGCCCGCCGCAAGCGGGCGTGCAAGGCGTGCAATGCACGCGGGCGGCGCATTCAGGGGGGCGGCAAATCAGACAATCATTGACTAAAATTCAGACATTGTCACCTCACAATACTAAAAAGATTATCCTTATAAAAATAATATAATGAACGGCGCCCAAATATTTCTTTTATATCGTAGCATTACATAGCACCATCTATTGAAATTCATGAGAACAAAGTTAATCCGTATCGTGCTCTATGCGAAATAGGGAAATCCCACAGATATCAGGGGAAATCCCCTTAACCCTTAACTAGTGACGCGTAGTCTCACAGGCGACGCGTGTTTTGCGAAATCATAGAATTGACCACTTCCCTCTACTTGCCGCCACCCCGCGTCTCAGTACCTTCTGTTTTAGTGTTAAAACAACCGCAGAAGCATACATATGTGGCATCAGTTGTTTAATGTGTAAGTAATACTAATTTGAAAATCAGCCGTAGCCTCTGAGACTACGCGTCCCTAGTTGTCAAACAAATATTTTTTCGTCCAATTTTTTTATTTTTAGTAGATAGCTCACGAAAAAACAAAGTAAAAGCCACGAATTCGTAAAAAATATATTACAAACAGAGAGTTCAGACAGTCAGTCCAGAAAAAAACCTTGAAAGAGGAATTTAATGCCCTGATGCTGGGTACGGAGTTCGTGGTACGGACCAATCTCACAACGAAAGTGTTTTTGGCAAGTTCTTGGTTTTCGATCGCGAACTTTAACAGCTTAGTGAAAATGATCAAGAGGAGAATATTCCAGAAGAGCTCCTATGTATTGGATAATTTTTTGCTCCAATAATGTCCCCCAAAATGTGTCTCAAAAATGTTTGACCATACATAGTGTCAGAATTTTTATTTTTGGTTTTCAGGAGTCGTTTTTATGTATTTTCGTGACTTTATTAATTAAATTTTTGGTAAAATGTGTTAAATCAGCCATTGTAATATGTGAAGGCCTATTAAAAGGCTAAAGATAGGATCTCATGTCAACTAAGTATGAAACGTACTACTGTTTGTTAATTATCGTTTATTGTCTAAACAAGTAAGAAAATATGATTGAATTCTTTTACATATGTTTTATTAGATACCAATAGTTAAATATCAACATAAATTGAAAACGTCCAAAAGCAATTTTATCAAAAAAATGACTTGGAAAATAGTAGCCTGTGAGACTACGCGTCCCTTATAGTGTTACAAATTTATCACGTCACTAGTTAAAGGCTAAAACTATATTCTCATTTCTTTGTTTTATTTATTTAACACAAATGCGAAAGTGATGTGAGTGAACCACAAACTTCAATTATTTTGTTATAGCCCTAATGTGAGATCCGGAAACGGTCCAGGGTACTTAAAATTAATAATATTCTGTATATTTTTGTGCGAAGTGAGACTATAAAAATAATTTAGACAATTAATTATATTATCCGTCGGCGCAAAAAAACATAATGGGGATGTTTCCAGGGTCAAAATAATTACATTATATTTAGTCCGTATTTTAGATTATAAAAATATATTAGACACGTATTTTTCCTTTTTTCATTTAAACAAAAAATAACAAAGATACAAGGAATCAAAATTTAGGAGTGGGGGTCTATGACGTTACTTAGTGGTGAAAAAACTCCCACTCTGTGGCGTCACGCGTAATTTTAACGGGCTATATCTTAGTCATTTTTGGTCTAATTTACAAATGAAAAAATACGTGTCTTTTATTTTTAAACAATCTAAAAGACGGACTAAATACATTTTTTACGGAAACAGGCCTATATAAGTGTCTTTGTTTAATTAATCAGCGTATGGGCGGCATTCATATAAACAGCAGGTATTCATGTAAAATTTAAAGGTTATTTTACTGAAAAATCTTAAAGTAACGATTTGAGAAAAAAAATGTATTAAAATTAATACAGAGTGTAACAAAAGTAGATTAAATAACGAAAGAGGGACATTCCACCTAATCAATACGAACAACTTTTACTATGGGGTCAACTCTGAAGTCGCGAAAAAAAAATTAGTTATTCCATTACATTTGTGTGCAGTAGGTATGAACATTTTTTTTCGCAGTAGTATTGTGATTATTATTGTGATTTAAAGGGTGTTTTTTTCTATTATATACAACTTAAGATTTATAAAAAAATATATTAAAATTATACCTATACAGGGTGTAACAACAGTAACTTAAATCCCGAAAGGGAGTCATTCTACACAAAAATACGAACAACTTTTACTATAGGGTCAACGGTGAAATCGCGAAAAAAAATAACTATTCCATACAAAATGTATGGAAAAGCTGAATTTTTCGCGATTTCAGTGTTGACCCCCTAGTAAAGGTTGTTCGCAATAATGGGTGGAATGATAGACCCCCTTTTGGGATTTAAGTTACTTTTATACAACCGTATACTAAACTTTTTCAAAAAAAATCCAGGAACCGCAATAAAGGAAAAAAAATTCAGGAGCTCAATTTCGACGGCAAAAACGGGAAAAAGATAGAGAGAAAAAAACTAGCGGGGTCTCTGGAGAAATTTTTTAGCAAACCAGAAAATAGGGATTTGAATGTCAAGAGAATGTTGACGTACTTAATACCTATACCTACCTACATAATATGTATAAGCTGCACCTTTCTTGCCTTAATTTTTTCATTTAATGTCGCATTAGTGTATCTATCTTGTATAAAATAACTTAATATAACATAGTTTTTCACTGTACGTGTACAGCATTATTTTTTCACATTTTTATAAACACCTAGTTTTTGTAGTTAGATAGGGGCGGCACGATAGGAATTGCACACCGGCGTTCAAACCGCTAGCGGCGGGCCTGCACGCACGTACCGTGCGCGACATACAAACTCCATAGAAAAATCTGGTTCGCGTGAGAGAGACGGATATTTACTTTCAACGACTGTATCTCGTCCGTTTTTCAGCTAATTTTGATTTTGTTTTCACTGTTCGTAGTATATTTTCATATATTTTACGATAAATTAGTCAATACATGAAACTATTTTTGATGCATATTCCCTATTGTAACAGTGCCACAATTATTAGCCAGGACGCTCGATAGAAGTTCTTGCTCTGACCTTTGTTTTTGCTTCATAAACATTCCTGATGCATATCCCCTATCACATTTGTGAGCAGGGGAGAGGCTGGAAGCGGCCACGATGCCTATCCCAAGGCTGGTGCGGCAGATCCCCGGCAGGAACTCTACCCTGGACACAGAGCTGATCTTCCTCGCCAAGGACTTGCCTCCCTTAGGGTACAGGTAAGCTTTGTCATCAGCTTATTAACGTATAGCGACATATAGCGACTGACTCGATGGCTCATTTGGTAGTGACCTCTGCCCTCTGAGCCAAGGGTCGTGGGTTCGATTCCCGCACAGTACAAACATTTGTGTTCATTAACATTTCTGTTTGTATTGGTCTGGGTGTTTTCTATGTATATTATATATTTATTTACAAAAAAAATGTATCTATAGTTCATTCGCGTTAAGAAAATAGTGACTCATCACCGACTGCCGGCCAAGCCACACCCCCTAGCCAATTAAAACGCTAGAAATTATAATTTCTAGCGTTAGCCACACCCCCTAGCCAATTAAAATTATAATTTCTAGCGTTTTAATTGGCTAGGGGGTGTGGCTTGGCCGGCAGTCGGTGATGAGTCACTATTTTCTTAACGCGAATGAACTATAAGTAAGTTTATCAGTCGTCTAGTACCCATAGTACAAGCTTCGGCTTAGTTTGGGACTAGGTGGCGCTGTGTGGCCCAGCGTGGCGTGTCTTGGGTTATTTATTTATATAACAACATCTATCTATATGTCACCGGAAAAAAGCAACAATCGTAAGTTGATCAATTTCCTAGGTAGTTGATTAACTTCCGGAAAATAATAAACGGCAGTTGAAATGTATTATTTAACGTATGTATTCATAGTAAATTGATCATTTCTTAATCACGTATTCTTAATCTTTATTCTCGCATCCTCAGATCCTACTACTACAGGAAGAGAGAGCTAGGCTGGGAGCGGCCCAAACGTTCGTTAATAAAGAAAATCAACCAGAAGAAGCCTAAAAAGTACCTTGTAAGACAGACCAACGCCTGTCCTGATGATGAGCAACTCTTCAACGAGCCAGAGTATGAATATTTCGAAGACACCACCGTTACCTCAACACCCAAAGTTGAAACGAAGATTTTCTTCGGCAATGTGAGCAGGAACGAAAATGATAGCGTTTATAATGACGTTTTGACGCCGAAGAGCAAATGGGAAGCAGTTACAGGTAAATCATCATCATCAGCTCGTGGGTGGTTAGGGTTGGGCCGGCATGGCGGTGGCAACTGACAGGTAACTGATCAGTTACTTGCCCGTTGTCACAGCGACTTGGGCTTCGCTTTCGCTTTCCATCAGGCGTAGGGAAGCCATTATGACGAGCCACTATAAAAAGAAATCATCAGGGCCCGCGTACCACCAAAATCGAAAACGATCGTTCGTTGGACGGATCGCGAACTTTTGCACCACAAATCCCTCCCATTTGTCCCTCTAAATTAGACCAAAAATGACAAAGATATAGCCCGTTAAAATTACGCGTGACGTCACAGAGTAGGAGATTTTTCACCACTGAGTGACGTCAAAGACCCCCCACTCCTACATATTTTGATGCCTTGTATCTTTGTTATTTTTTGTTTAAATGAAAAAAGGAAAAATACTGTGTCCAATATATTTTTATAATCTAAAATTCGGACTAAATAAAACGTAACTTTTTTGACCCTGGAAACATCCCTATTCCCCTCAAATGACTATTGTCACTGGGGATGGTCTGTCCAGCAGTGGACATAAGTGGGCTAATGATGATGCACTAGAGGCCTCCAAAATTAAAATCGGAGCCGTATTCAAACAATTAATGTTAATTTACAGAAGTTCCTACGACTACTACGGAAAAAACAACAGTTACTACTACTACATCTACAACTACAACGACAGAAAACTACAAGAGTACTATAGAGAACTACAATTATACTACAGGTAAGTTCGTCGAATTTAAAGACCCATACTTTTGACTTGATTTTCTACGGGAAAAGTACCTTATCACCGAAAATGCGTCTGTAAGGTTCCCGAAATGTCAAATAACATTGTATCTGTATGTTCATCATCATCAGCCTATCGCAGTCCACTGCTGGACATAGGCCTCTCCAGTTGTAAGCCGCCTTAGGGCAAACACCTGGAGGATTTACCCATAATCGCCACGCTAGGCAGGCGGGTTGGCGATCGCAGGGCGTAGCTTCTTGTTCCGGTGACGCTGCTGCCCGTCATCGGTCTGTTGTATTCAGCTACGCCTTCAATCGTGACGGTTATACCGCCACCAGTCGGTTTGCCAGCGCCTCGTTTGTTGTTCGGCAGGATGCACCACGGGCAGGTGAGGATGGCTTGGAGCGAAAAGGTGTTGGGCCGCTCCCTTACATCCCCTAAACATACCTATTCGGTTTATTTTTTTCACCACAAGCTCTCAGTTCCAGTGACTACATCTACTACAAAGCGTCCTACGACAACAAAGGCCCCGGTGACGCGGACGACGCCGCGGCCCACCCCGACCACGACAACCCCGACAACCCCTCGGAGGGAGGAGTCGGACACCGAGGGGGATGAAGACGAGAACTTCTGGAAGGGCTACGAATATATGAGGGCCAACATCACCTTTATAAGGAATAGAGTAAGAATTTCATATTAAATTACCAATCACCATTTAATAACCTACTTTTCTGTGACTGGCTCAGTGACCCGGCCTTCTGAACCAAGGTTTTTTAAGTATTTATTTGTATTTACTTAAGCTACTTACTTTGGGATCGGAACAATGTATGTGATGTTGTCTGATATTATATAGCATAATACCAATAGGCTATTCCATTCAAATAAACAATAGCAAAGATACAAGGCATCAAAAGTTAGGAGTGGGAGTCTTTGACGTCACTCGCTCCCGTAAAAATGCCTCACCGAGTAATTTCAAAGGGCTATAACTTTGTAATTTTTAGTCTAATTTACAAATAAAAAATACGTGTCTTTTAATTTTGAATAACAATTTTGGACGGACTAATAACAATTTTTAGCCATAATAGCCTATTGAGCCATTGTCGAGATAATGACACGAACAATAAATAAATTGGATCTACACCGCCCAACTCCAGAGCGAAGTCGGTTGACAGTTCTCCACACTGACCAAGACTCCTCTCGATCAGATTGCAAAAACTTTGATTGATTATTACATATTTATTTGATTAAATTAAGCAGTCCTTTAGCGGGGCATCGAACAGGTGACTTCAACATAGTTTAATTTACTTATATTTCATTATTTTTGTCAACTAAATATTTATATTTAATTAAACCATAGTCCACATTGCATGCCGTGGCAACCTATAATTAAGGTGACACTAAGCTGTTAATTTATTATTTTCTGTATTGCTTATTATGTATTGGTGTTTATCTTGTTGGTTGTCCTAATAAATAATAAAAATTACATCTAGGATACAGCGATCAAGTTAAAGTTGCAGCAGACGTTGCCTTTAACAAATATTTGCTATGATTCCTACACTAGGCTAGGCCTGTCACGTAGGTAATCAATATTATCACACGTTACCAATATAACATAAAGCGACTTGCGTCAACAACAAATATGTTTATCAATAAAAAGAAATTAGGTATGTTGCTACAAGTTTTAAGGAAAAGTGTGTATGTGTGTGTTTTTTTATGAGTGTGTTTGTATGATGTGCGTGTCCCTGTGTGTGTGTGTGTTTGTGTTATATGAATGCGGGGGCAATTCTAATGTGATTATCCTTCTTACTATAATGTCAATTGTCAATAAATAAATAAATTATAATGTAACTCTTACCTGTAGTACATCCGCGTGAACCTGGACCCTTCCGGTCGCATCCGCAACATCTCGGTGGCCAGCGGCGCGCGGCTGCCCTTCGACGTGCAGATGGTGTACTACGTGGCCGACGACCCCCACAAGCTGGGCAAGCCCGACGTGCGCCCCCCAGGTCAGACACATTGTTTTTATAAGCAAACTAGCTGTGCTCGCGATTTCGCCCGCGCGGAATAGTTATTTTTTCTCCGTTTTTTTACATTTTCCATTATTTCTTCGCTCCTAATAGTTGCAACGTGATGTTATATATTATATCCTAAAGCCTTCCTCGATAAATGGTCTATTCAACACAAAAAGAATTTTTCAATTCGGACCAGTAGTTCCTGAGATTAGCGCGTTCAAACAAACAAACAAACAAACAAACTCTTCAGCTTTATAATATTAAGTTAAGATGTAACACTATTCTTTCTTTTGTTCTTTACTGGACGGATTTTGACGAAACTTGGAAAATTGATTTCATAAATATATAGGACACGTGGTTTTCCTTTTTTTATTTGAACAAAAAATAACAAAGATACAAGGCATCAAAATGTAGGAGTGGGGGTCTTTGACGTCACTCAGTGGCGAAAAACTCCCACTCTTTGACGTCACGCGGAATTTAAACGGGCTATATCTTTGTCATCTTTGGTCTAATTTACAAATGAAAAAACACGTATCTTTTATTTTTAAACAATCTAGAAGACGGACTAATTAAATTTTTTACAGCAACAGGCCTATTATTCTTCATACTACTGGGCAGGCACTATACTTTTTTCAGGTTTCCCGTACCCAGGGCCCTGGTAAACGCTTAAGGGTATGTAGCGACATGCAGCGACACCTATCTCCACATCGCTACAATACAACAAGCACTAGTTCCGCCAGCTAACAACAGATGGCGATGTAACAATCGCGTAACAAAATCTCCATACAAACTGAAATAGCTCCATACAAGTTCTATGGAAGACCTGCAACGCGCATGCGATGTTTTCATCACGACTCGCTATAATTATATACGACAAACCAAGATGGTCCATCGGACCGCGGTCTCGAGCACGATCACCTAGCTCGGCGGAAGTACTTACACTTTTTGTAGGGACAAGTCCGTTCCTACAGGTATTACCGACAAAAAAATGACTAAATATGTTAACCAATAAACAACTTTCTTTCTTTCAATTTATCAATGCATCTAATACTTATATGACGTAGCTAAGCAAAATCTTTCAACCGACAGCTCACACAAACACGAGTTAATATGATAACTCCTTTTATTTTGATACTTTTTTACTTATTTGAAAGAATTTCAACTTTCAATTAATACTTAAACTCATAAAGCACGAATTGGAAGCCAGAATTCTGTCAAATAAAAAAAGTGTCAAAATAAAAGGATTTATCATATAAACTCAAGTTCGTTGGACCTGTCGGTTGAAACCACGGTTGAAACGTTTTTCTTAACTACGTCCGTATCCTCCAGGAGCCTACGTGTTCCGTAGCATGGACAACAAGCAGGAGCGCATAGCAGAGGCCGTGGTCACCGGCGTGTACAAGAGCAAGCTCGCGCAGGAGGTGCACTGCGCGCTGGCGCCGCACGCCGGCTTCGTGCTGCGGCTGCACCTGGACAGCCCGGTGCTCGAGGTGGACTGGATAGTAGGGCCCATACCGGTCGAGGACGGGCTAGGTGAGACCCTATACAAGGTGTAAAAACCGACTTCGTGTTTTTTTCGAAGTCGGTTTAATTTTTTTTTTAAAAATAATTTTATTTCTCTATTTTTAGTTGCGTTAATGTGCTGTGACCTTGAATAAAGGCTAATTAATGTCCTTAAGAGTTTTACTTAGAAATGAAAGATTTTGCTTTAAGTCAAGTGAAGACTTTGCGATCTAGAATCAAGCAAATCACTTACCAAATCACCTGCCCTATTAGCCCTGCATAAGTACATACTACTACCTAGTTTCTATCGACCAATTGCAGTACTGTCCTCTAACTCCTAACCGTTAAGGAGTTCTGTGGCTTCATCATCAGCACCAGATGTTGACGCCCGGAAGCATATACCTGAGTAAAATATAATTACGTAACAAAAACACCATATGAGCAGACAATTTTCGGTTGTTGCCCTTAATTTCTCCAGGATCCCATCATCAGATCCTGACTTGGTGAAAATGGGACCACCTCGAAAGTGTCCCCTGTCGAACTGTCGAAAAATTTTTGAAATCCATCCATAATTAACGGAAATATCGGTGAACATACATAAAAAAAAATATTATACATACAGACGAATTGAGAACCTCCTCCTTTTTTCGAAGTCGGTTAAGAAGAATTTTAACAAAGCCTGATGAGAGGGAGCGACCTAACATCTTTTCGCTCCAAGCCAACCTCACCTGCCCGTGGTGCATCCTGCCGAATAACAAACGAGGCGCTGGCAACAGACTGGTGGCGGTATAACCATCACAATTGAAGGCGTAGCTAAATACAACAACAGACCGATGACGGGCAGCAGCGTCACCGGAGCGAGAAGCTGCGATCGCCAACCCGCCTGCCCAGTGTGGCGATTATGGGTATATCCTCCAGATGTTTGCCCTAAGTGGCGAACAACTGGAGAGGCCTATGTCCAGCAGTGGACTGCAATAGGCTGATGATGATGATAACGAAGCCTAGGCCTCTCCAGTTGTTACGAAGTTTTCATCACAACTCGCTATATATACGACAAACCAAGATGGTCCAATGGACCGTGGTCCCCGAGTACTCACACACACGAGTCTGTTCTCCTACATGGCGAACTATACCTGGATTATTCCATTTTGCCCCATTAATTCATGCCTCAGGTAAATTTTATTTGCTTTTTAATAAGTTGATGATGATGTTCATCACCAGGTAAGGACGTGTTCATCAAATACGTCACCAATATCGACAACAAGGGAGTGTTCTACACAGACTCCAACGGGCGGCAGACCATCAAGCGGATACGGAACGCGCGGCCCACCTACAGACCCCTGAATAAGGACCCCGTGGCAGGTGAGCGGACCCCTAGTCAATTGAGTTAAAAATAAGGTATAGTTATTCCCATTTTACCCCTTTGGGAATTAATTGGCAACACCTGAATAAGGACCCCGTGCCTGGTGAGCGGACCCCTAGTAAATTGAGCTAAAAATAAGCTGTACGTATTTCCATTCTCCCCCTTTGAGAATGAATTGGCAACACCTGAATAAGGACCCCGTGGCTGGTGAGCGGACCCCTAGTCAATTGAGTTAAAAATAAGTTATAGGTATTTCCATTCTCCCCCTTTGGGAATGAATTGGCAACACCTGAATAAGGACCCCGTGGCGAGTGAGCGGACCCCTGATGTACTTAGTTCAAAAAACATTTAATGGCAACTCCTGAACAATGGCAGAGTCCGTGGGAGCGGACCGATGATAAACCTATACGAATAAAAATATAATGGCAACTCCTTATATATGGACCCCAGATAAATGTAGTTAAAAAAAATTATAGGAACTCCTGAATAACGACCCAATGGTAGGTGAACGGACCCCAGATTTAAGACCTTAGTTACAAAAAAACGCATTTGAAGGCGTAGCTAAATACCACGGGCCGATAACGGGCAGCAGCGTCACCGTAGCGAGCTACGCCCAAGATACACAACCTTCCTGCCCAGAGAGGCCATCTGATTAAAGCCACCAGATGCTTGCCCTAAGTGGCGAACAACTGGAGAGGCCTATGTCCAGCAGTGGACTGCAATAGATTGAAGATGATGTAATGATACAACTTTCTTTAAATTCCAGGCAACATCTACCCAGTAACATCCAAAATCTACATAGAAGATCTGAAACGCAACATCAGATTCTCAGTTCTGAACGACAGGTCACAGGGTGGGTCTTCGTTGAAAGACGGTGAAATAAATATAATGCTACACAGAAGATTACTTACAGAAGACCCAGTCAAAGAGAACATGAATGAAACGGAATTCGGCAAAGGACTTGTAGTACGGGGAACCCATTACTTATACATAAGCAAAGCAGATTATAAACCAACGAACATATTCGAGAAGAAACTGGCAAAGGAGATCGAATTACGACCACAGATTTTTGTCTCCTCCGTGTATGGTTACGGAGTTAATACTAAAAACATTTGGAAGAAACATAGGAACGAGTACAGTGCCTTGAAAAGTAAATTGCCTTTGGGAATACACGTTTTGACTATAGAGAAATGGACGCCTACAACTGTGCTGTTGAGATTGGAGAATTATTTGGAAAAGCAAGATGCCGTTTTATCAGGAGTCAAAAGTGTGTACCTTAACAACATTTTCAAATACTTCAAGTTCACAAGCGTTCAGGAAATGACTTTAGCTGCTAACATACCGATCAAAGATTGGACTCCTTTGGATTGGAAGAAACAGTTGTTCTTGAAGAGTTTCAATGACGCTTACGGGAATGGTACTGAAGAGTATTCCGAGGATACTGTAAGGGGGTTGGAGGATGTGGATCTGGATAAGCCGGTGGTACTGAGCCCTCAGCAGATCAGAACTTTTATATTGACTTATATATTCATGTAGTGTTAGCAGGGCTTGGTAACGTTACCAATTTAACATTATAATAGCGGTAAGTAACGTTAATTTATAATGTTACTTTTTTACCGGTAAAATAATTACCGGTAAGTCGGTAGCGATACTAAATTTTAACGGTAAATTATAACGGTAATTTTTACCGGAACGCAAACTTAACGTTAGGTTTCAGGTATCGATACTGCAATATAACGTTAAAAGTATCGATACCTGCTTTAGTTACCGGTAAAACCACTCAATTCTAAATAGGTTGCAGCGACAATACAATGTGATTTCCAAATCCACTGAAATTGATATATTTTCGGACAGTATTGGTAAATTTAGATTTTCTGCTCTGAAGTTTCTTAAGCGCACATATTAAAATAATTTCTACGAATATAAAATAAATATATTTTTTAGTATAAAAGCTTCACATTGAATGCCGTAACAGCCTGTAATTAAGTTGACACTTAGTTAGAATTTAATTTAAGCAAAAAATGTCATGTTTCAGTGTAAACTTGTTGGTTGTTCTAAATAAATAAATAAATAAAAGTAACGATACTTATTACGCTACTTTGCTGCGTTGCCGCTCCGCACGGTTACCTATAGCAGAGCGGCAACTTCGCGACACGAGACGCATGAGACCATGTTGGGTGGGAGCGATAGAGACAGAGAATGAATTTAATCCAAAATTAAGTAAGTAACGTTTAAACGTTTACCGATACTTTTACCGATACCATCATGAAGGTAGCGGTAATTTATAACGTTAAAATTACCGCTAGTTTAGGTATCGCTACTTAAAAAAGTATCGATACCTCGGCGAGGCAAAAGTAACGTTACCATATTTTTACCGGTATTCCAAGCCCTGAGTGTTAGGTCATCGTCATAGGCGTAGCTGAAATAGAATACATAAAACAGAATACGTGAACGAAGATAATACTTAAACACGTGGAGCGAACAATAAATATTATTAGACAACATCACATACATTGCTCCGATCCCAAAGTAAGTAGCTTAAGCACTTGTGTTATGGGTATCAGTACAACGAAGGTACCACAAATAAATACTTAAATACAAATATAAACACCCAGGCACGGAGCAAACACAAGTGTTCATCACACAAATGTTTGACCCGGGTGGGAATCGAACCCACGACCCTTGGTTTAGAAGGCAGGGGTCACTACCAATTGAGCCACCGAGCCAGTCAACAATAATAGTTAATATTCTTTTGTGTCAGGGTTTGTGAGATTTGTTTTCTGTTTTTAAGTTGGTATGGGGAACTTCACTTATTGTAATTAATTTAATATTATTGTTTGTTTAAGATTTAATTAAGTGTAAATATTGTATATAGTTATTATAAGAAACACCAGATGTTTAATTAAATGTGATAAAAATATAAACTTTTTTAATAATACGTTTATTTATACATAAAAACCTTAATTCTAAGTAAACAACATTTTTTTAGCAGCACGATTTCGGTGCTTATAGCTGTAAAAACTTACGAATTCAAATCATTTTCTATTACACATGCAGGTAAATTAAATTAAAATAAATGACTCGCATTTTTATCGACAAAAATGGAATGTTGCATTCATAAATTCAAATTTCGGTACCTATATTTCTTTGTACAATACAAATATGACCATTAAAATCTAAATCATACACATTTTAATCTTTGGTATGTTAAAATGCAATTATTCATAGATCGCCTCGTGCATATTCCAACACGAATGTACGAATCTGTTTCCCTGAAATTTTAACTTTAAAACCATCATCGGCTTCCTTCTCATGCCGTCTCGCTCTAGGGCGCCTCTCCCTCCCGTATTCCTTATTAAAATCATCCGCAAACTCGCCCTCTTTAACCCAAGACCACTTTTCAACATCATCCAACCACCTGTTCGCAGCCAAAGCAGTTTCTTTAACAGCCTTCACCTCGACACCCTTCAAAATATCAGTCAAATCCACTTCTTTCACACTTTCCAAGTAATTCTCCAAACGAACCAGCACCTTACCTTCCCCCCAAGGCTCCACAGTCAACAGATGCAACCCCTCAGGTAAAGAATCCTTCAACCAGCTAAATTCATTCACCAAACCCTTCCACGCATCAAACTCCACACCTTTCCCATCACTTACAAACACCTGAGGTTTCAAACGCATTTCCAAAATCTGTTTAAACGTCACATCTTCACACATATACACCCTGTTACTACCTCTAGCAACCAAACCTATATCATTGACTGTCTCATTCAACGCTTCGCCTACACCGAACGCATCATCATGGAGCAACCTCCTATGGACCATAACTTCTACGCTACCCTCCTCCATAGAACTTCCCCCTACTGCCCTATCAGTCAACACAGTCATGGAACAATTTCCATCCATTTTGACCCCTATAGCCCCAGTCACAGGGTAGTAATTCCCAGCAACCGGCTCCATCAAAGTCAGATTCCACTGCGGACGTTTATTCAAAATCCTCTTCAACATTTGTCGACCGTTCGAATCCGTATAGAACTCCCCGTTCGTAATCAAACTGGTGTCATATTTAATTATAAACTCTTTTCCTATACCATCGTCTATATTAATAGGTCCCACAATCCAATCGACTTCTGTATATTTCAAATCTTCATTTTTGTATCTTCTCTCATTAAATGCAACGTTGTTTGATAGAATCTGTCTTGTCTCGTGGAATATTTCACCAGTGACTTCCGTCTTGGATTTCACGTCTAATTTCTTAGGCTGTACTGTATTAGGTCTGAAAATGTACGCACCAGAGGAACGATTCTCGAATACCATATTATTTCCAATTATAGCAGGGTAGTAATAAGGCTCTATGTGAATTGAATATTGTACATTGAATGTTTTGGTGTTCAGCTGATTCTGTAAAGAGACATGTCATTTTGATTATGATGTCATAGAGTCAAGAATTTTGACATCATCATCATCATCAGCCTATCGCAATCCACTGCTGGACATAGGCCTCTCTAAGTGTTCGCCACTTTGGGCAAACACCTGGAGGTACACCCATAATCGCCACGCTGGGCAGGCGGGTTGGCGATAGCAGGGCGTAGCTCCTCGCACCGGTGACGCTGCTGCCTGTAGTATTTAGCTGCGCCTTCAATCTTTATGGTTATACCGCCACCAATTAAGGAGCGACCTATCATTCTTTCTCACCAAGCACCATCACCTGCCCGTGGTGCGTCCTGCTGAATAACAGACGAGGCTCTGACAACCGACTGGTGGCGGTATAATCATCACGGTTGAAGGCGTAGCTAAATACCACAGGCCGATGACGGGCAGCAGCGTCACCGGAGTTAGGAGCTACGCCCTGCGATACCCAACCCTCCTGCCCAGAGTGGCCATCATGAGTAAAGCCTCCAGATGCTTGGCCAAAGTGGCGAACAACTGGAGAGGCCTATGTCCAGCAGTGGACTGCGATAGGCTCATGATAATGAAGAACACATTTAGATGGGACATGGGAGCCTTCAAGAAACGAGCGTACTCCTATTTAAAAGGCCGGCAGCGACCCTAAACTCGATTTGAGTTGCGGGTGTCCATGGGCGGTGTCGACTGCTTACCATCAGGCACCACATTTGCTCGTCTGCCGCCTCTTGAATAAAAAAAAAAGATAAAATAAATAAAATAAAATAAAGATAAAATAAAATAGTTTATTTCTGCAAATAGATTCACTAGTAATACTTTTGCACGTCAAACTTTTTTCCTACCAGCACTTCGACGTGTAGCCTGCTGAGAAGAAGTGCCGCAACAAACTCAACAGTTAGCCTTGTTTAAAATATATGATACAATACAATAATATCGTTTTAAAAAGCGCAAGCGAGCAGACTATCATGTCCATAATAATAATAATAATAAGCTTAAATTTACCAGATTACACGTATGTACAATTACAAAAAGCATGCGTTCTGAATACTTGCAGGATAGTGAGAAAATTCCTGCAAAATACATAGATATTATATTCACTTGGTTTTAAACCCGTGAATATGATCAAGCTGCCGATGGATAGACATCGAGATCTGAAAACAGATATCCAAAATAATAATAATAAACCCAAGACATGCCACGCTGGGCCACACAGCGCCACCTAGCCCCAAACTAAGCCGAAGCTTGTACTA
Source organism: Conogethes punctiferalis (assembly GCA_031163375.1). NCBI lineage: Eukaryota > Metazoa > Arthropoda > Insecta > Lepidoptera > Crambidae > Conogethes > Conogethes punctiferalis. Next base: position 1,242,968 of record CM062106.1, on the reverse strand, counting down.
TGGGTACTAGACAACTGATAAACTTACTTAGATACATTTTTTTTTGTAAATAAATACATATTATACATAGAAAACACCCAGACCAATACAAACAGACATGTTCATGAACACAAATGTTTGTACTGTGTCATGTAATATTGTCATCCATATAATCTTGTACTTTATAATAACCTTTTATATTTACCTTTTATAGATATTTTTAACACTTACCTGATCAGCCATTTCCAGTTCAGGGTACCTGGTCACGACCCTAGGGTCATCGCCCAGCATCCTCATCTCATCAACGCCCATATTATCGTAAGGATTCTCCAAATGCCTACTCCTCTTTGTCTCTGGTTTGTCAAAGAGTTTACCAAACTCCTCCACGTTTCTATCTTTCTCACTGACATCTTTACTTTTAAGCAACAGTTTAGCTTTTTCATCGGAATTAACATTGTATGTTAATTGCTCATTGTTCGGTTCGTCGGGTATAAATCTTATTATATCATTTTCAATGTCATGTTTATCAATATTTGTATCAAATTTAACATTGTTTTCATCTTTGCTATCAAATTTACCTTCAATATTCTTAAGATTTGAATAAGTTTGCTTAATACTGTTAAAATACTCTTCTATATCAATGGGTTTGAATTTGATATTTCTTGTATTACGCTTATTTTTATGCGTTTGAGAGAGATAGAAGGATTTGTAGCCTAGAGCGGGCAGTTTGGCTATGAAGGTAGCCTCTTTCGTAGCTTTGGATACTCTGGTGGGTATTTTGAGGACCGATTCCGGTATGTCAGTCATTTGTACTGGTAGATTGTTACCTGGAGGAGAAAACAAGTCGATGATAAATGTTGATAGGCAATTTCTATCACTTTTTCCACTTTGGAAGCGACTCTCGCGCAACCTATTCAGTTTAGAAAATAAATATTGTTTAACGCCCGGTGGCAACTGACAGGTAACTGACTAGTTACTTGCTCGTTTTTGGACTTGGGCTTCTCTTTCGCTTTCCATCAAACGTAAGGAAGCCATTATGTTGAGTAACTATATAAGAAAAACCCCTAAAAAATAGCCAAATAATATTATTATGGACGTACCCTTTCCATCGCGACACTGGTACACGCCCCCTACGACTGGTACGCTGACGGGCGCGGTCACCCCCCACGCCAGGGGGTTGTACACTGTGACCTGGCGCGAAACATCAATGTGAACAAATGTACCAACAAAGATCACAGCACAAATATACACACATACATAGTGAGTGTGAGATAATGGGTTTATGTGACAGTGTGTGTAGGGTGTGTTTGTGTGTGTGTTTGTACGGTGGACCTGGCAAGAAACATCGACATAAACAAATGTACCTGTTACGTTCCCGAAGTTTCGAGTCGTCGTGTGTGTGTGTGACGTGTTTGTGTTAGATAGTGTGTGTTTGTGTAAGATATTCAAATTCAAAATTCAAATTCAAAATATGTTTATTTCCTTCACAAATTAGGCAAGCTTAAGGTTAAATACAAATATGAACATTACAGGTTGTTGCCTAAAAAGTGAGGGCTGGTGCCTGAAATAGGCTTCAGAGCGAAACCTGTGCTACAGGTCACCAGGCCACACCCTCAGACCGCGCTATATAATGAGAAATTACATTTTTTTTTTTTTTTTAAATACATTAATTTAGTTTATTTTTAAGACAACAACACAAAGATTAATATAAAAGAAATAAGTATACAGGATAATAAGTGTGTGTGTGTGTGTGTGTGTGTGTGTGTGTGTGTGCATGTGTGTGTAGTGAGAGTCCATATAGAGAAGTTAATTATGAATAAGTGGAAAAGTAATCTTCCGTTTCAACATAGGTTTTATGTAATAGAAGGTTACGTACAGATTTCCTACAATCAAAGGATGTAAGGGCGAGCAATGGGATTTCAGCACTAATCTTGTTGTATAATGATGGCCCTAGGTAATAAAAGAATCTTTTAGTAAAAGTGTAATTAGCTGAAGGTACCATGCATATTAAATCTTTACGTCTCCTTGTGACTTCAGAAAAAGGAGTAATACGGTGTTGTCTAAGAACGACATCAAGAACAAACAGCTGGCGCACAGTCAAGACCTTACAGATCCTGTATAATTCGTTAGTTGGGAAGAGTATCGGACGAAAAGTAGCCACCTTAAGGATTGCGCGTTGTGCTACTTCAAGAGGCTTTAGTGTAGTTTTGGGTACCCCTCCCCAACAAGAGATGCAATAAGTAATAATTGAGCGACACATAGCAAAGTATACGTTCCGGAGGATGGTAGGATTTGCAACATGTCTTAGAACTTTAAAAAAGTAGATTAATTTACGCATCCTGCTCGTGAGTAGAAGAATATGATTCTTGAAGGATAGGAACTTATCTAGATTTACACCTAGGTATTTGATTGTATCAACTGAAGAGATTTGAGGACATTGACAAGACGTATTCAACCAGTAGGGACAATTGTGTGCTATCAGAGATATTGCATTTGATGGTTGAGAGCCTGCACTTATAGAATAAGTAATCAATTTCGTTTTGGTTGTATTTAAGGTCAGTTCGTTATTCATTAGCCAGGAGCAAATATCATTTAGTCCATTTTGGGCTACCAGCTGTAGTTCAGACCAAGAGTCTGCTGTAAACGTAAGTGCCGTATCATCGGCATACGAGAGTATTTGGCAGTTTGGAGGATTTAGATTGCATAGATCGTTAATAAATATCAAGAAAAGAGTAGGGCCGAGAATACTGCCCTGTGGAACGCCATAGTTTATTGGAAGCTCATTTCCAGTAATATTGTCTATTTTAACCGCCTGACATCTATTTGTTAAGTAACTTTTAAAGAAATCCAGTTGAGAACCTCTGACACCCATATTTTCGAGCTTCACCAATAGAGTTTTGGTTGGTACTGTATCGAAGGCTTTGGTGAGATCTAGGAATACTGATAGGACCTTTTTATTTGAGTTAAGAGACTTAACTACTCCACCTACAAGTTCCTGAACTGCATCAGCCGTCGATCTCTTCTTTCTGAAACCAAATTGGTGCGGTGACAGAAGACTGTAAAGTTCGAGGTATGCGGCGAGCTTGTTATTAACAATGCGCTCTAGTACTTTGGATACAGCAGAGAGTATGGCAATGGGACGGTAATTGTTCACCAGCTTTCCATCACCCCCCTTATAAATTGGTAGAACCACGGCCTTTTTTAGTGCTATAGGAAAGACACCGTTGAGGAAACATAAATTAAATATGTGTGAGAGTATTGGGGCCAGAATGGTGGAATATCTTTTGAGTATACCCGGTGAAATACCATCTCCACCCATCGCAGCGTTTGATCTTAGGGACGTGATTGCGTTTTTTACCTCGTCAGCGTCGGTATCTTGCAGCACGAAGGAAGAAGAGCGCCGATTTACGGAAAAAGAAACAGGGACTGGTGAGATGTTAGGTATATTTATGTTAGATAAAGCTCAAACAAGCTCAAATAACCCAAGACATGCCACGCTGGGCCACCTAGCCCCAAACTAAGCCGAAGCTTGTACCATGGGTACTAGACAACTGATAAATTTACTTAGATACTTTTTTTTTGTAAATAAATACATATTATACATAGAAAACACCCAGACCAATACAAACAGACATGTTCATGAACACAAATGTTTGTACTGTGCGGGAATCGAACCCACGACCCTTGGCTCAGAGGGCAGAGGTCACTACCAAATAAGCCACCGAGCCTGTCTATAATGTGTCTATGTTTATGTGAGACAGTGTGTGTTTGCGTGAGTTAATGTGTAAATGCTTAGATGAGATAGTGTGTGTGTTTTTGTGAGATAGTGTGTGTTTGTGTGAGATAGTGTGTATGTTGTGTGAGATATTTTCTCATTATTCAAAATTGGTTTGCGCTTGACTGCAACTTACCTGACGGTAAGCGATATCGCAGTCAGCGAATGATGGATGGATGGGGTGTGTGTTGTGTGAGAATCTATTTAAATGCTACTCACGATTAAGTGGTCCGGCGCGTTCTCGGCCGTGTGGCAGCTGGACTCGTTGAAGTGACACCTGTCAAAGTCCAGGCTACCGATGCCTCGGTCGTTCACTTTCATCACCTTGCTGTCAAAAATATTAAACATTTTTTTTTTGTTACAACAGCATGGTATCAGTTGTGTGTGTGTGTGTGTGTGCGCGTGCGTGTGTGTGTTTGTGTGTATGGGTGAGTGTGTGTGTGTGTATGCTTGTGTTTGTGTCAAGTCAAAAGTCAAAGTGAAAATAATCTTTATTTGTATAGGTTTTTAAAAAAAACACTTACAAATCGTCGAAGCTACCACCGTGTGTGTGTGTGTGTGTATGTGTGTGTGGGTGTGTGTATGTGTGTGTGGGTGTGTGTATGCGTGTTAGTGGGTGAGCGCGTGCGCGTGCGTGTGTGTGTATGTGAGTGTGTGTGTGTGTGTGAGGGTGTGTGTATGCGTGATATCAAAATCAAGAGCGTGTTTACTTGAACGCCGCGCTGGGCACGTCGTGCGCGCGCTGCGTCGCGGCGGTCACCATCCGCACGTAGTCTTTGGTCACGTGCTGCTTCTCGGTGCCCGTCACCGCGTCGTGGTGCTGCATCACGCCTGTAGACAAGTGCCGGACGGTGACTGACTGAATGACGGACTGACCGAATGATGATCGTCTGTCTGTATGATGACGGGCATGAGCTGACTGAATGATGGGCTGACTAAATGATGATGGACGGAGTGAATGGTGACGGGCTGGCTGAATGAGGGACTGACTGAATGATGGACTGACTGAATGACGGACCGACTGAATGACGGACCGACTGAATGACGGACCGACTGAATGACGGACCGACTGAATGACGGGCTGACTTAATGATGCTGGACGGAATGAATGGTGACGGGCTGGCTGAATAATGACAGACTCACTGACTGATGACAGCCTGAGTGAACGATGACGGACTGAGTGAATTGACATATTGGCTGAATGATAACGGCCTGGCAGAATGATGACGGAATATCTGAATGATGGCAACCAAGGCATGCCTTAAAGAGCCTTATGAGGTGCCTTAACACACAGACGGAGCGAATGAAGAGTGAAACCTTGTGGGTCAGACTCAAGTCAAGAGTCACAGAGTGTTGTCACAAGTCATAATTACAGAGCCTAATCACAAGTCATAATCACATAATTTAGTCACAAGTCATAACGACAGAGTCTAGTCAAAAGTCATAATCATGTGACTCTGACTTGTGACTAGTCATAATTACAGAGCCTAGTCACAAGTCATAATCACATAATTTAGTAACAAGTCATGACGACAGAGTCTAGTCAAAAGTCATAATCATGTGACTCTGACTTGTGACTAGTCATAATTACAGAGTCTAGTCACAAGTCATAATCACATAATTTAGTCACAAGTCATAACGACAGAGTCTAGTCAAAAGTCATAATCATGTGACTCTGACTTGTGACTAGTCATAATTACAGAGCCTAGTCATAAGTCATCACAGAGTGTAACAATTCACAGGACTCACCCATGACGGAGCGCAACTCGTCCAGGCGCGGTATAAACTCGTCTGGTAACTGAGCCAGCACCTGTAGTTGCTTCACCATCTGAAAGACAGCGTTCAAATGAAATCATCATCATCAGCCTACCGCAGTCCACTGCTGGACATAGGCCTCTCCAGTTGTTCGCCACTTAGAGCAAACATCTGGAGGATATACCCATAATCGCCACGCTGGGCAGGCGGGTTGGCGATCGCAGGGCTTAGCTTCTTGCTCCGGTGACGCTGCTGCCCGTCACCGGTCTTTAGTATTTAGCTACGCCTTCAATTGTGATGGTTATACCGCCAATAGTCGGTTGCCAGCGCCTCGTTTGTTATTCGGCAGGATGCACCACGGGCAGGTGAGGTTGGCTTGGAGCGAAAAGATGATAGGCCGCTCCCTTACATCCCTTTATCTCTTTCTATATCTTTATCTCTTTCTACAATCATCTCTTTCTCTACCTGTATACCTACGTACATACCTGTAGGTAAGTGTTGGTCTGCGCCTCCAGGTATTTGACGGTGGGTCGCGAGCTGAAATACCCGGTCCAGAACGCATGTGGGTCGCTCGCGTAAGGGAAGAAGTCGTCTTGCTTGGTCGGTAGAGTCGGCCTGAGGAAGACAGCGTATATCATCATCATTACCATCATCATCACCACCACCGTCACCATCATCATCAGCACCACCCTCATCAACATCACCACCGTCATCATCATCCTCATCGCCATCCTAATCAACACAATCATCATCATCATCAGATTATGATGGTCATGATGTCGTAAATCATCACCATCATCATAATCATCATCACCATCGTCATCATCATCATCACCATCATGATCATAAGCTATAAAATACCGCTATAAAATACTACTATTGGTGAGTAGGGTCTCCGGAGCTCGTGGGGGGTTAGGGTTGGCATGGCAGTGGCAACTGACAGGTAACTGACCCGTTACTTACCAATTGTCACAGCGACTTGGGCTTCTCTTTGGCTTTCCATCAGGCGTAGGGAAGCCATTATGTCGAGCTACTATAAAAAAAAATACTTACTTAGAATCTTTGACAGCTTTCACGTAGCAATCGGGTGTTGAATAGAATAAATTGATTTTCAACCCGTCGTTGGCTGCCTTCAAATTGCCGTATCTAATAAATAAAAATAAATAGATATCAGACAACATCATAATTATACATTGCTCCGATTCCGAAATCAATCATATACACTTGTGTTATGTTATCCCAAACATGCTGCAATGCCACATGCAAATTACCGTAATAACTTATGCATATTAAATGCGGAACCCTAATAAATAATTCAAATTGTCTGTAAATCCGTTTGTCACACGTATGTTAAATGTCTATCAATGACATAGAAGTTTCATCATCATCAGCCTATCGCAGTCCACAGCTGGACAATCCCTATCCACTTTGGGCAAGCACCTGGAGGCTTTACCGATAATCGCCACTTGTGGCAGGCGCGTTGGCGATCGCAGGGCGTAAATCCTCGCTCCGGTGACGCTGCTGCCCGTCATCGGCCGGTGGTATTCAGCTGCGCCTTCGTTCGTGATGGTTATACCGCCACCAGTCGGTTGCCAGCGCCTCGTTTGTTATTCGGCAGGATATACCACGGGCAGGTGAGGGTGGCTGGGAACGAAAAGATGATAGGCCGCTCCCTTACATCCTACTACTTAACTGGCTTACCTATGTTGTTATTATTATTTTTATCACTATATACGGGAAACCCAGTAGCTATTTCCCGACCCGTGATTCAAACTCTCTTATTGTTATGCCGTGGCCGCACATTGGATTCAATTTTGCGTCCAATCACTATCCAATGCCCAATACTAACGCGCTCAATGTCTTCATCGTGTCAAAGTACCGATACACACATTGTTGCATTGGGCGCAAAACGTTACGTTTGTGCAAAGATCACCAATTTGTGGTGCAAACACCAGCCAATTATAAATTACTCACAGTATAAGTTTATCCAAATTCTCGTACCACATCCCGGCCTGCATGTAAGTGAAGTCTCCTCCCATGGTGACCAGCACGTTCTCGCTTCTATACACGTCCCCCATATGCTTCGCATATCTCATGAACTCATCTACCTGTTAAAGAACAGAGCAACTTACCTTGAAGCCTAGCAGAGCACGCCGGAGACTGTATTAAGCGAGTTCTACTTAAATGATGCGCGCTCTGTTGCGTCTCTCACAATCCTATGACAGACTTATCCCTACGAATAGTGTAAGTACTTTTTCCGAACTAGGTGATCTGAGACCGCGGTCCGACGAACCGTCTTGGTATTGCTTATCTGTTACGTTAATAAGTTCCACCAAGTAATAACAGATGGCGATGTAATTATTTTTTTTAAATATAAACAAAGCATTCAGGATGACCTCACTCCACCTGAAGGTAAACGTTCGCGAGGTCCAAATGCCAGGTCGACAGGCATGTAAGGACAAACCCACCGCGCCTGTCGCCCTCACCCTAAAGGCCCACCTAGATGCCGTTTCACGCCCCGCCTAAAGAACCCAGGATTGTAAGAGGAAGGAAACACATGAGCTGGAAGGGCATTCCATGACTTAATGGCGCGGGGCAGGAACTGAACCTCTTGGTGCGCGCCACCATCGTCTGGATGGTATGCGGATGACAACGCAGTTTAGCACGTGTTGTTCGAGAGAGGAAAGGAGAGGATGCGATTAGTTGGCTATGTGCGTAGGTATCTGCCATATAAATTATACGGGGCCCCCCAACGTACGTAATCAATAACTGATAGTAAGTGATCACTTCAGCCCATAGACACCGCAACACCAGGAGAGTCACAGGTGCCGGCCCTTGACAAATCTGTAGGCTCGCTTCTTGAAGGTCCCTAAGTCATATCCACTCGGAAAAATTGCAGCTGATTCCAAAGACCGGTTGCACGAGGCAGAAAATTGCGCGCAAAACGCACCGTGGAAGACCTCCAACTATCAAGATGATAAGGATGAAATCTAGAATTGGTGCGAGATGTACGATGATGAAAAATAGCAGCCGGTACCAGATCAAACAATTCCTGCGAACACTCGCCGTGATATACCTATACGGTAGAAAACGCACAAAGACGCAACGCAACATCCCTGCGCAAAGATAAAGGGTCTAATTTCTTTGAAAGTTCTCGGAAAAATGAAACTCACTGTATCAATTTGTCCAAATTCCTGAACCACATCCCCGCCTCCTGGTAGTTAAAGTCATCGCCCATTGTGACCAGGATCTGATCGGTGGCGTACGCCAGGGACATGGTCTGCACCCAGTCGAAAAACTCCTCTATCTGAGGGAGAGAAAGTTGCTTTTACTATGGCACCCACGGTACGGCTAGTCCAGAAGTTAAAGATCGCTCAGCGAGCTATGGAAAGGGCTATGCTCGGCGTCTCTCTGCGGGATCGGATCCGAAATGAGGTGATCCGGCAGAGAACCAAAGTCACCGACATAGCTCACCGGATCAGTAAGCTGAAGTGGCAGTGGGCTGGCCACATCAGCCGCGGAACCGATAACCGTTGGGGTAAACGAGTTCTGGAATGGAGACTGCGCCTCGGCAAACGTAGTGTAAGACGCCCTCAGGCCAGGTGGAGTGACGATTGCGAGTAGCCTAGGATCGATCAAAGAGGCGAATATTGGGAGAGGACTATGTCCAGCAGTGGACTGATACAGGCTGATGATGATGACTAAGGCGCGGCGCTGAGGTGAAAGTGGGAACAATATTTTTTAATCATCATCAGCAGCCAATCCCATTGACCAATTAATTTGGGGGAATTGTTTTCTTTAAAAAGAGTGTTCAAGATCTCACTCCACCTGATGGTAAGCGGTCGTGAGATCCAAATGTTAGGTCGACAGGCACAATAGAACAAACCCACCGCGCCTGTCGCCCTCACCCTGAAGGCCCACTGAGATGCCGTTTCACGCCCCGCCTGAAGAATCCAGGATTGTAGGAGGAAGGAAACACATGAGCTGGAAGGGCATTCCATGACTTAATGGCGCAGGGCAGGAACGAGGAACTAAACCTCTTGGTGCGCGCCACTATTGCCTGTATGGTATTCAATGACAACACTGTCCAGCACGTGTTGTTCGGGAGAGGAAAGGAGAGAATGGAATTATTAGGAATAACTCTTCGGAGCATTCCCCATTGTAGAGTCGGTAAGGAACACTAAGACTGGCTATGTCTCTACGTAGTCTCGATTTGCGTGTGATTTCTGGAAGAATAGAACCCCATCTGATTCCGTGGATGTTGTAAAGGATTATCAATAAAATGGAACCCTTTTTTTATATTCGAATGGGGTAGCGCTTGACCCCAACTGGCCTGATCTTAAGCGATGTTAGAGTCTAAGGTGGAGCGCGCTCACCCAACAAAAACCGATTCACTCTCGCCTTGAAAATCTGAGGACTATATCTCTCAGGGAACACGGACTCCGGCAAAGAGTTCCATAGCTTAGCCGTTGGCACTATGAATGTAGAGGCGAAGCGCTTTGTACGAGTTTTTGGAACCTGGACCATAAAGCGGTGTCTCCTCGCCGTGTCCCTGCTCGTCCGATGGTAAAAAGGACTCTCCAAAATGCAACCGATAGAAGACTGAAAGTCCAGCAACCTTACGACGATGATCAAGACTCTGATCATGTTCCCTATGAACTTGCCTGTAGCTTATCTATCTAAACACACCAAAGAATATTACTGGGTTCTTGTACCAGTTTAAACGTACCAAAACGTCAAATCATTTCGGAGACTATTCAATGCAAAAAAAAACAATCAAATCTTTCCTCTTTACAATATTAGTGTAGATGAGCCCTCAATCCATATTCACATGCCAGCATGCCAACCCCCATGCTTTTTTTAATAAATATCAGACATCACCACATACATTGCTCCGATCCCAAAGTAAGTAGCTTAAGCACTTGTGTTATGGGTATCAGAACAACGAAGGCTTTATTCACATGCCACCCTCACCCCCATGCCCCCCCCCCCCCCCCATTTACTCACTTAATCAGTTTATCCAGATTCTTGTACCACATATCAGCTATCTGGTACTGAAAGTCTTCTCCCATAGTGACCAGAAGGTTATTCGTGGAATAAGCCTCAGACATGTGTCTCGTTAAGTTCAGGAATTGGGACACCTTGAAGCAGAGATGGGACAATCATCATCACCATCATCATTATCATCACTTTCGTCATCATCATCACCACCATCATCATCATCACTTTTGTCATTCTCATCATCACATTCGGCATCTTTATTATCACCACCATCATCATTATCACTTTCGTCATCATCATCGTCATCATCATCATCACCACCATCATCATCACATTCGTCATCATCGTCACATTCGTCATCTTCATCATCACCACAATCATCATCATCATCATCACATGCGTCATCATCACTTTCGTCACCTTCTTCATCGCCGCCAACATCATCATCATCACTTTCGTCATATTCATCATCACCACATCATCATCACATTCGTCGTCATCATCATTACCATCATCATTTTCAGCGTGCAAAACGTCCATTGCTGGACATGAGCCTCCAGGTCTAGGTCAGCAGTGGACTGCAATAGGCTGATGATGATGATGATGTTAAATTTTGGTCTTGATAAAATCATATTATTTATTTAGGTACTTTATATTGACATGTTATATTATATTATTTATTTCAAAACCAAGACATTTCACGTACGAAGACAGTAGGCGGCGACCCTACTCACTGGCAGAAACACGACCCGGAGGTCATTTGGCTGCGGTATTCTATAGGGTGGAGGTCCTTCCCCGGAAGGCGGCTCAATTCGAGCGAAGATTCGCTATGCACTAAACTCTTAAACTCAATTCCAATATGGCAGGGACGCAACAGGGCATGCATCATATACGTTTAACTCGTACTATAATATTTCGGTGTGCTTGGCTTAATTTTTAACCGTCTTCAAAAAATAAGGAGTTCTTAATTCGACTGTATTTTTTTAATGTCGCGATATATGGAAATATTCGAGAATTGTAAACCGATTTAGATAATTCTTTTTTTATATTAAATAATTAAAATAAAATAAGATTTAGTTCAGAACATAGTCCCATATTCATCACAATAGGGATGTTTTGGGGATCAAAATGATTACATTATGTTTGGTCCGTATTTTAGATTATATAAATAAATTGGACACGTGTTTTTCCTTTTTTCATTCAAATGAAAAATAGCAAAGATGGAAGACATCAAAAAAATACGTGCCCAACGGACTAAATATAATGTAATTATTTTGACCCCAAACACATCCCTATAGTGTAAATAATGTATGTCACCGTAAAATTGTAAATACCGTTAGATTATGATCTATCGCGTGAGATTGTAAACTGTCGAAATATTGTGAACTGTAAAATAATGCCTACATTTTAACTATTATTCGCTCACAGACATTATTTTAATTTAAGAATTTCACATCGATCGATGAAAATGTGAAATTCTTAAATTAAAATCTGTCACGCGTTAAATTACCTACCAACAGTTCCACTTTGATCGAGCAAATTTCTACCGAAAAATAATAGTTAAATTGTAAGAATTATGTTACAGATCACAATATTTCGACAGTTTACAATCTCGCGAGATGGATTATAATTCAAGGGTATTCACAATTCAAATCAAATCAAAAAGTTTTATTAACATCTATCATTTACAGAAATTCCAGAGATATCCAAACTAAGCAAGCTTGTATCTTGGTAACCAATAGGCTATTATGGCTAAAAATTGTAATTAGTCCGCCTTTTAGCTTATTCAAAAATAAAAGACACATATTTTTCGTTTTTTCATTCAAATAAACAATATCAAAGATAAAAGGCATCAAAAGTAAGGAGCGAGAGTCTTTAACGTCACTCGCTCCCGTAAAAATGCCTCGCCGAGTGACGTCACGCGTAATTTCAACGGGCTATAACTTGGTAATTTTTAGTCTAATTTAATCCATAAATAAAAAAATACGTGTCTTTTATTTTAGAACTAGCTGTGCCGACGGCGTCGCATGTGTGGGTATAGTGTTTCAAAAATAACGGACTTCCATAACATCTAGCAATACATTGGTGAAAACCGCGTTTAATTCCATGCAATAATTTGTGCGTGATGCGCGATCAAACATACAGATAAAAAATTCACTCGTTTTCCCAACTTTTCCCGTCACTGCTTTGCTCCTATTGATTGTAGCGTGATGAAAAGTATACTATAACCTGCCCAGGAGTATAAAGAATAATCGTACCAAGTTTCGTTAAAATCCGTCCAGTAGTTTTTTTTTTCTATAACGAACATACAGACAGACAGACAAAAATTTTACTGATTGCATTTTTGGAATCAGTATCGATCACTAACCACCCCCTGATAGTTATTTTGAAAAAATATTTCATGTACAGAATTGACCTCTCTACAGATTTATTATAAGTTAAAAGGCGGACTAATTACAATGTTTAGCCACAATAGCCTATTGAATTGCACCACATATTATTTTTTTTCACGGTGACATGTATATTACTGAGTACAGGCTGGCATCAAACTCACCCTTCGGTCGACATTGTAGTCTGGGGAGGAGGGGTCGTCTATGATAGGCTCGTCCTGACACAGCACGTCGAAGCAGAACCCTGGAGGGGCGAGTACGTATTGTACAGCACCCCCGTGAATATGTCCGATGGCTCGCCTGCAACAAACCATAGAGAGGTAGGGCATAGCGAATCTTCGCTCGAATCGAGCCGCCCGTCCGGGGAAGGACCTCCACCGTATAGAATACCGCAGTCAAATGACCTCTGGGTCGTGTTTCTGCGGTGAGTAGGGTTTGTGCTCGTGGGGTCAGGGTTGGGCCGGCATGGCGGTGGCAACTGACAGGTAACTGACAGTTACTTGCCCGTTGTCACAGCGACTTGGGCTTCTCTTTCGCTTTCCATCAGGCGTAGGGAAGCCATTATGTCGAGCCACTATACACTCAGGTCGCTACACCTCTGCCCTCTGCTGCTCGAGGTAGTGGGTTCGATCCCCGCACAGTACAAACATTTGTGTTCATGAACATGTCTGTTTGTATTGGTCTGGGTGTTTAATATTACAAAAAAAGTATCTAAGTAAGTTTATCAGTTATTTAGTACCCATAGTACAAGCTTCGGCTTAGTTTGGGGCTAGGTGGCGCTGTGTGGCCCAGCGTGGCATGTCTTGGGTTATTCTTTTAATGATGATGAGGACTATAAAAAAACTCACCTAACACATCATCTCCCGCCACAGCGTCTCCATAGCCTTATTCCTGATCCTGCTCTGCTTGTCCTGGTAGTCGATCCTGCCCAGCAGGAGACCGTCGTAGCCCATCCCGGCCAGCAGGGACGCGAACTCGCGCGAGTGACCGAACGGGTCGATCTGCCAGCCACCGTTGGGCGCCCACACTCGCCGAATGTCGCGTTCAGCTTACTGAAAATAAAAAAATATTATACATACAGATGAATCCTCCACCCTATAGAATACCGCAGCAAAATGACCTCCGGGTCGTGTTTCTGCCGGTGAGTAGGGTCTCCGGAGCTCGTGGGGGGTTAGGGTTGGGCCGGCATGGCCAGTGGCAACTGACAGGTCACTGACCAGTTACTTGCCAGTAGTCATAGCGACTTGGGCTTCTCTTTCGCTTTCCATCAGGCGTAGGGAAGCCATTATGTCGAGCTACTATAAAAAAAAAACCGGCCAAGTGCGAGTCGGACTCGCGCACGTAGGGTTCCGTACCACTGATTGAATGAAAAAATTAGGTAATTTGATTTATGACGTTTAAAAAAAAACTACTGTCTAGATTTCGTTCAAACTAAATTTCGTTAGTAGTTTTTATAGTAATACACATCATATATTTTTTTCAGTTTTATCATGCCCATATTTTAGAAGTTACGGGGGGGGGGACACTCATTTTACCACTTTGGAAGAGTCTCTCGCGCAAACTATTCAGGTTAGAAAAAGATGATGTTAGTAACCTCAACGTCATTTTCAAATACCTATTCATAGATACCCCACACGTATAGGTTCGATGAAAAAAAAATTTTTCAGTTTCAGTTCTATGTATGGGGAACCCCAAAATTTTTGGATTTTTTTCTGATTTTATTTTAAAATCTTAATGCGGTTTACAGAATACATCTACGTACCAAATTTCAATAATGTAGCTCTTATAGTTTCGGAATAAACTGGCTGTGACATACGGACGGACAGACAGACAGACAGACAGACAGACATGACGAATCTATAAGGGTCCCGTTTTTGCCATTTTGGCTACGGAACCCTAAAAAATGGAGAACCTCCTCCTTTTTTGAAGTCGGTTAAAAAACGAGTAACATGCCATAAGTGCTGATAAAGCGGTAGTGTAGCACTGTTAAAACATCATCATCATCATCATCACCAGCCTATTGCAGTCCACTGCTGGACATAGGCCTCTCCAGTTGCTCGCCACTCAGGGCAAACATTTGGAGGATATGACCATAATCGCCACGCTGGGCAGGCGGGTTGGCGATCGCAGGACGTAGCTTCTCACTGCGATGACGCTGCTGCCCATCATCGGCCTGTGGTATTTAGCTACATCTTTAATTATGATGGTTATACCGCCATTACTCGGTTGCCAGCGCCTCGTTCGTTATTCGGCAGGATGCACCACGGGCAGGTGAGGTTGGCTTGGAGCGAAAAGATAATAGGCCGCTCCCTTACATCCCAATGTTAAAACATACAGTGCTGATAAAAGTTACAGTATTGCCTTTTTTTTTGGTGTGTGGGACTCACACCTCCCAAAAGGGAGGGCATACCCACTAAACCCCCTGTGTCGCCAGTGGGCAGCAAGTTGCAGGGACACGGGTAGCGCCGAAGCATACGGCCACATCCCTGCCTGCCCTGGCCAGCCGCAGATGATAAGCGGCCGGCACTCCTGGTCCGGGGAGGGCAAATACCCCTGCCCCCGGATCCGGAGCAATAGAGTGCTCCCCGGGCGGACCTCGTGCAACGGTGTGGCTGCACCCACCACACCGTTACGCCCCTATGAGTGGATCGCGCCCCCGCACTCACCACTCGGGGCACGAAGGAGAGGCTCAGAGGGCATACGATGCGTTGTATGCGCTCCGGCTCGGCCCGGGCCGGGGGCGGCGTAGAGCGGGCGCGTCTACCGCAACGAGCGCTCTCTTTCCGCCGCCTCCTTCTGCGAGATCACTGTCTCGCAGAATGCGAGCATCGCTCGCCAGGTCTCCTTCGACGCCGTCATCTGCCGCAAGAGTTGCGGCAGATCGAGGTCCTGTGCGACAGTGACGAGGACGGAGCGCTCATTGGCCCAGGCAGGGCAATGCTGAAGCGTATGCTCTGCCGTGTACTCCGAGTTACAGTATTGCCCTGCTGTCAGTCGATTCTTACCTCAAACCCCACGTGAACTGATCAATAGTCGTCTGGTAGTAAGTGTTTGCCTCGTCGTTCATGCTCCACGCGCCGCCGATGAACTTGAGCCGCCCGGACTCGACCAGGGTGTGAACCTTGGACCTCACGGATTGATCCTGCAGCTCCCACCACTTCCAGAAGAACGCAGTCTCCACGTATATGAACCTGGGAGTAAATGAAAAAAAAAAATGTCAAAAATAAGTCAAACGAACCACGTGGGATGTAAGGGAGCGACCTATCACCTTTTCGCTCCAAGCCATCCTCACCTGCCCGTGGTGCATCCTGCCGAACAACAAACGAGGCTCTGGCAAACCGAATGGTGGCGGTAAAACCATCACGATAGAAGGCGTAGCTAAATACCACAGGCCGGTGACGGGCAGCAGCGTCACCGGCGCAAGGCAGCGCAGACGATAGACTATCCGTGACGCACTTTTTAGTCTGTGATGCAATTATATGCAGTAACGCACACGACGCGCAAAAATCTGTCGATCATTTTGTCGGCAGAGCTGTAGGGACCTAGATGCTCTTTTTAAATGTATCAGACGCAGACTCTATCGCACAAAAAGTCTGTCGTCTGCGCAGCCCCTTATCCTCCAAATAAATAAAATAAATAAAATAAAATAAAATTTATTTGGAACTTTTTTTTTTTTATGGTACAAATTAATATGGATGTACGATAACAGCCACATTAGTTTTGCAACTGTGTCGCAGCTGTTAACGCCCACCTCCGAAATAGAGGTAAACAGCGTCCCAAGAGGTTAGCGTACCTATATAAAACTATTTATTATTAGCTTGTGTGAGCATGCATGTATGTAATAGTGTTGTCTGTATGTTATAGAGATGTATGTGTGTGTGTTTGTGTGTGTGTGTGGTTGTGTGTGTGTGTGTGTTTGTGTGTGTGTGTGTGTTTGTGTGTGTGTGTTTAATGTGTGCTCTAAGTGGCGAACAACTGGAGAAGCCTATGTCCAGCAGTGGACTGCAATAAATAAACGGTGGCTCTGGCAAACCGACTGGTGGCGGTAAAACCATCACGATAGAAGTCGTAGCCAAATACCACAGGCCGATGACGGGCAGCAGCGTCACCGGCGCAAGAACCTACGTCATACGATCGCCATCCCGCCTGCCCAGCGTGGCGATTATTGGTATATCCTCCAAAAGTTTGCCCTAGATGGCGAACAACTGAAGAGACCTATGTCCAGCAGTGGACTGCAATGGGCTGATGATGATGATGAACCACGTGGTCTCATCTCTCAGGGATAGGGTTGCCATCCGTCGGGGTTTCCCCGGATTTGTCCTAGTTTGAAGGGCGTCCGAAGTCCGTCCGGTCGGGGCTTTTAAGTGTCCGGGTAAAATCCGGACACTTTTGAAATAGAAACTCAAATTCTTATAGATAAGAGATAAATCCACAATCAAGAGGGCACGGCAAAATGATAAAAAATGAATGAAAAAATTCTGTAGTGTCCGGGGAAAAGACGATATTTCGCTCAAAAGGCTTGTGTCCATAAAAAATTTAATTAGTCCGTCTTCTAGATTATTCAAAAATAAAAGATACGTATTTTTTTATTTGTAAATTAGACCAAAGATTACAAAGATATAGCGCGTTAAAGTTGCGCGTGACGTCACGCCGTGCGGCATTTTGTCGCACGGCGTGACATCAAACACTCCCACTCCTTTGATGCTTTGTATCTTTGTTTGTTATATAAATGAAAAAAGGAAAAATAGATTTTTGATTATAATAATATATGCTCAATATATTTTTATAATCTAAAATACGGACTAAATATAATGTAAGTATTTTGACCCTGGAAACATCCCAATTTAGGTGATGGCAACCCTACTCAGGGAACAAGGAGGTCGGCAATGAGTGATACTAACCTTCTCTCTGGATTCTCCCAGAGTTCCTTAACAACTGAATCGAGAATGTACTGAACCCCAGCTTTCTGGATATCGTTACGGCCTGAAATGAAAAAAAAATATATAAAAAAGCATCAGATCTATATCTATAGTTATAATAAATCTGTAGAGAGGTCAATTCTGTACATTAAAATATATTTTCAAAATAACTATCAGAGGGTGATTAGTGATCGATAGTAGTGTCTGTCTGTATGTTGAGACAAAAATTACTGGACGGATTTTAACGAAACTTGGTACAGTTATTCTTCATACTCCTGGGCAGGTTTAGTATACTTTTCATCACGCTACAATCAATAGGTGCAGAGCAGTGAATGTGTTGGAAAAACGGGAGAAATTTTAATCGTGCATCACGCAAAAACTACTGCATGGAATTGAATGCGATTTTCGCCAATGTATTGCTAGAGGTCTAACTTAAAATTTATGCACCATTTTATGGAAGTCCGTTATTTTTGAAACCCGATATCCACGCGTGCGACGCCGCCGGCACAGCTAGTTGTGTAAATAAGTTTAGGAAGCCCTGATAAAGGTAGATACGAATGTTTGGTTGGGTAGCTTCACACAAATGTATGAATTGGAATTGTAAGTTTTTTTTTTATAGTAGCTCGACATAATGGCTTCCCTACGCCTGATGGAAAGCCATAGAGAAGCCCAAGTCGCTGTGACAACTGGCAAGTAACTGGTCAGTCACCTGTCAGCTGCCACCGCCATACCGGCCCAACCCCAACCCCCCACGAGCTCCGGAGACCCCACCAGCAGAAACACGACCCGGAGGTCATTTGGCTGCGGTCTTCTATAGGGTGGAGGTCCTTCCCCGTACGGGCAGCTCGATACGAGCGAAGATTCGCTATGCCCTACCTCTCTTAAAATACGGATGATGACAAGGTATGAAAATGAAGAAAATAATTAGTCCGTCTCTTAGATAATAAAAAAATATAAGACCCGTATTTTTTGTTTTGTCGAAATAACAAGAAAATACTTAGATATAGCGCATTAAAGTTACGGAGTGGGGGCTAACTACGTCACGTTAGAGTATATTTTGTACTTTAGCGTGACGTCATGTGACATTTAAAATCAATGTATCTTCGTAAGTTTTTGAACAAGAGGCAAAATAATAAATACGTATCCAATATTTTTCATTAATCTATCTGATGGACATTAAATTATATTTTAGTCATCATCCCAATTGTATTAAAGTGTATTTGTTCGCTCACTTCCGTAGTAGTACTGGTCGACTGTCTTCAACCAGCCGACGTCGTCGTGGGTGTGGGGCACGATGTGGACATTCAACGCGCCCTCTTTGGGGGCGGTGCAGCTCTGGGGAACAAGACAAGGGGTAAAGAAATGGGTACTTATAGAGGATCCCGCTGTACAACGACTTTCACTGAGACGTTTATTATCATCATCATCATCATCAGCCTATTGCAGTCCACTGCTGGACATAGGACTTTGGGCACTATAAGCAAACACCTGGTGGTGGGTTGGCAAACTGAGGGCCGTCTTAAGTATAATCGGCGCCGGGGTGGCCTCAACCTGCGACCTCGTGGGGGGGGGGACCTTGGGGACCTCTTGCACCCCCTGGTAGAGACGGCCCTCAAACACAGGGCGTAGCGTCTCGCTCGTTCCCGTATCGTTATTATTTGTCTCTTTCTATTCCCCCACTACCCTAAAATGGGGGATGGATGTTTTTATGGAGTATTTCATAATTTCGATCGAGACCTTTAGTGTGCCATGCCATGATGGGCATCGGGATATAAATCGGGAGTAGCAACTCCATCCTGATCCGTATCCTTTCCCTATCCTCTCCCTATCCTCTCCTATGTACAATAAAGACTTCTGTGACAAAAGCCAGTACTTAAATGCAAAAAACACCCAGACACGGAACAAACACAAATGTTTGTATCAGGTGGGAATCGAATCCACGGTTCAGGAGCCAAAGGCTACTACTAAATGAGCCATCGAGCTAAATAGATATATTGATAATATTAGAACAGTTTATAATACTTACATATCTACACAGTTATTATTTACTTATCTAAGTATCCGAGGGTCATAAGTTATCGCCCTATGTATACGATATTGTTTGTTTATACTTAACGTAATCTAAGCAGAGTACGTTGGCTTCAACTTCAAGTTAAAAATACACACAGCGCCTTCCGAGAGAATACTACAAATGGATAGATATAGAAAGGGCTATGCTCGGCGTCTCTCTGCGAGACCGGATCCGAAATGAGGTGATCCGGCAGAGAACCAAAGTCACCGACATAGCTCACCGGATCAGTAAGCTGAAGTGGCAGTGGGCTGGCCACATCAGCCGCAGAACCGATAACCGCTGGGGTAAACGTGTTCTGGAGTGGAGACCGCGTCTCGGCAAACGTATATAGTGTAGGACGCCCTCAGGCCAGGTGGAGTGACGATTTGCGCAGGACGGCTGGCAAGTGCTAGATGCGAGAGGCCCGGGACCGATCGAAGTGGCGAGCATTGGGAGAGGCCGATGACGGGCAGCAGCGTCACCGGAGCGAGGATGTTCGAGAAGCCTCCGGATGTTGGTCCAAAGTGGCGAACAACTGGATAGGCCTATGTCCAGCAGTGGACTGCTATAGGTTGATGATGATAATAAAGTTTAAAAGCACTTACATCATATCCGCATTTCGGTTCGGCTTTCGGCCTGCCGCTCGGCACAGCGGAAGTGCCGATCGCCAACAAAAGTATTGAAAACAACCACATGGCTACCTGAAAAGATATAAACACTTTATATTATTTTATGAGAAGTAGGGCTTAGCGAATCCTCGCTCGAATTGAGCCGCCCGTCCGGGGAATGACCTCCACCCTATAGAATACCGCAGCCAAATGACCTCCGGGTCGTGTTTGCCTTTGAGTAGGGTTACAGAGCTCGTGGGGGGTTAGGGTTGGGCCGCGGCATGGCGGTGGCAACTGATAAGTAACTGACCAGTTACCTGCCCGTTAGCACAACTTGGGCTTCTCTTTCGCTTTCCATCAGGCGTAGGGAAGTCTTTATGTCGAGCTACTAAGTATAACGCGTCTGCCAAGCGTAGGACAACTAAGGGAAATCCCCCAAATGACAATAGGTTAATTATGGCTAAAATTGTAATTAAAATAAAAGACACGTATTTTTATATTTGTAAATTAGACTAAAAATTACAAAGTTATAGCCCGTTGAAATTACGCGTGACGTCACTCGGTGAGGCATTTTTACGGGAGCGAGTGACGTCTAAGACTCCCACTCCTAACTTTTGATGCCTTGTATCTTTGCTATTGTTTTTTTGAATGAAAAAAGGAAAAATACGTGTCTTTTATTTTTGAATAAGCTAAAAGACGGACTAATTACAATTTTTAGCCATAATAGCCTATTGTCATTGGGGGAAGCCTGTGTCCAGCAATGGACGTTTTCAGGCTGGTGATGATGATGATGATGATGACAAACATTATTAAAATAATAAAAAAAAGGAAAACCCACAAAGCTACAAAACCAAACTTTCGTTGACCAAATTTCTAATGCTAAAAATCGAAGTACATATTGTTATCTGATAAGTCAAATTGTGAAAGATGTTCAGATAGTTAAATATTATGAAATTAATATTAATAATAAATAATAATTTATTTATTACCAATAAACACAGTTTACATTAAAGGATATTCTGGTCCTCACACTAGGCTGAGCCTGTCCTGTGAGGAACAGTAGATAGACTTACACAATTTAGGTATGGCACGTACAAAGAGCTATAGATAATATTATAAACTATACATATTTCAAATCTAAATAACAAACAACAATAAAGAAATAGAGTTTAAGGACAGAGCACGTTATGAAAAACAGTAACAAAAATTTGCAACGGTTTACAGGCAGCAATTATTACAATTATTATAGGTAACAATTAATACCTATACCTAGGTTAAATTAAAATTTTTAACATTTAACTATTATTTATTTGACATAAGCATGATGTGGATATTGTGTGAAAGTGGAGACTACTGTTAAGGTGTTAGTGTAAAGGCTTAAGCAGATCCTCCGCTTCATATTATATAGATAATATTGACAATATTTGCGTAATGTAGGACAGTACGGTAAACACTTGAGATATAATAAATATCTTGAAAAAGTATTGCAATAAGTTACTTAAGTGTTTATACGGCAGATGAAGAAATAAATATCACACAACATCACATATGTATATTGCTCCGATCCCAAAGTAAGTAGCTTAAGCACTTGTGTTAAAGGCTGCGCAGACGACAGACTTTTTGTGCGATAGAGTCTACATCTGAGACATTTAAAAAGAGCATGTAGGTCCCTACAGCTCTGCCGACAGAATGATCGAAGATGTGCGTCGTCTGTGAAATATCCGCGACAGATTTTTGCGCGTCGTGTGCGTTACTGCATATAATTGCATTACAGACTAAAAAATCACGGAAAGTCTGTCGTCTGCGCTGCCCCTTATGGGTATCAGAACAACGAAGGTACCACAAATGTGTACTTAAATACGTTTAAGACATAGACACGGAACAAACACATTTTCATGACAAGAATGTATGTCCTGGGTGGGAATCGAACCCACGACTCTTGGTTTAGAAGGCAGGAGTCACTACCAATTGAGCCACCGAGCCAGCCAGTTTGAAACTCATTGTTGTTCTGATACCCATCATAACACGAGTGCTTAAGCTACTTACTTTGGGATCGAAGAAATGTATGTGATGTTGTTTGATATTTCATTATCATCATCATCATCAGCCTATCGCAGTCCACTGCTGGACACAGGCCTTTCCAATAGTCCGCCAATTCGATCGACCCTGGGCTTCTCGCATCCAGCACTTGCCAGCCGTCCTGCGCAAATCGTCACTCCACCTGGCCTGAGCGCGTCCTACACTACGTTTGCCGAGACGCGGTCTCCACTCCAGAACTCGTTTACCCCAGCGGTTATCGGTTCTGCGGCTGATGTGGCCAGCCCACTGCCACTTCAGCTTGCTAACCTGGTGAGCTATGTCGGGGACTTTGGTTATCTACCAAATCATCTCATTTCGGATCCGATCCTGCAGAGAAACGCCGAGCATAGCCTTTTTCATAGCTCCCTTACTTTGAACTTGTGGACTAACCGTATCGTAAGTGTCCACGTTTCGGCTCCGTATGTCATAAGGTTAGGTAGGACGCTGATTGAAAACTTTCGCCTCTAAGCGTTGTGGGATCAACGATAAGAAGAATTATTAAGCATTAAGTATTAATTAAGTAATAACACAGTCGTGTTGCGATTATGTTTATGGTTAGTTGCCTACCTCTCAATCACCTATCACTAATCAATTTTTCATGGAAACCAAGTGCTTAAATCATTGTAGATAAAAAAAACTGAACATGAATTGATTAAGTGAATAAACTCTTCAATAAAATTTTCCAAGTGCTCTTGCATTTGTAACCGACTTCAAAAATACCGGCCAAGTGGAATAAAATTGTACGTAAATTTTATGTTAGACCTATAGCAATACATTGGTGAAAATCGCGTTAAATTCCATGCAGTAGTTTTTGCGTGATGCGCGTTCAAACATACAGATAAAAAAATAGTTTTTCTCCCGTTTTCCCAACATTTTCCTTCACTGCTCTGCTCCTTTTGATCGTAGCGTGATGAAAAGTATACTATAACCTGCCCAGGAGTATGAAGAATAATTGTACCAAGTTTCGTTAAAATCCGTTCAGTAGTTTTTGTTTCTATAACGAACCTACAGACAGACAGACAGACAAAATTTTTACTGATTGCATTTTTGGCACCAGTATCGATCACTAATCATCCTCTGATAGTTATTTTGAAAATATTTTTGATTTACAGAATTGACCTCTCTACAGATTTATTATAAGTTTGTATAGATAGACGATATAGATAAATAGATATAGATTATACTGAAGTTGATTGAATGAAAGGTAAAATGCGGTCAGACGGACAGACATGAGGAATCTATAAGGGTTCCGTTTTTTGCGATTCGGCTACGGAACCCTAAAAACCATCTTTATGGCACGAGGCGCCGATTCTGTGTCGATACACAGAACAATTAGCCCAAGACGACTCGGGTGAAAGCACTAACTAATTAGCTAATTAGAAAGCCTATCCAACGTTTTATTTTTTATAACGGAAACCAATCAGCTTGTGTGCACTTACGGTATGGCTGGTGCAACGCTTAAAGGTTGCTCAGCGAGCTTGGGAACATCTGTGGACGCGAATAGGCGACCTTACCCTGTGTCGTGGTGTCTCTTGTCACCGCGACATCATCATTATCATCAGCCTATTGCAGTCCACTGCTGGACATAGGCCTCTCCAGTTGTTCGCCACTGAGGGCATTCATCTGGAGGTTATACGCATAATCGCCACGTTGGGCAGGCGGGTTGGCGATCGCAGGGCGTAGCTCCTTACTCCGGTGACGCTGCTGCCCGTCATCGGTCTGTGGCCACCAGTCGGTTGCCAGCGCCTCGTTTGTTGTTCAGGATGCACCACGGGCAGGTGAGGTTGGCTTGTTATCCCGGTTCACAGTTCAAGTATTTATTACGTAACGCAACTTTTGAAGATGTTACACCCTCCCTCTGCACCAAGTCTGCCTAAAAGTTGCTCAAAGCGCTATGGGAAGGGTAGGGGTACTTTTCATCACGCTACCATCAATAGGAGCAGAGCAGTGAAGGGAAGTGTTGGGAAAACAGGAGACCTTTTACCTGTATGCTTCAATACGCATCACGCGAAAACTACTGCATGGAATTGAATGCGGTTTTCACCAATGTATTGCTAGAGGTCTAACCTAAAATTTAAGAAGAACTATTTTATGGAAATCCGTTGCTTTTCGAACCCGATATCCACGCGTGCGACGCCGCCGGCGCGGCACAGCGAGGAAATAAATAAACATACCTATACTTCAGAATCGACATAGCACGATGCATTAGTACGCTGAATTGGCAGCGGGCTGGTCACGTCGGCAGTAAAAACGACAATAGGTGGAGCAGACGAGTCTTAAGAGATTGTACTTAACAGCTAAGTATCCTACATACCGACAGACGCATTCCATGCCATCTGTGTTAGAATCGAATCGTAGAATCGCGGAATAAAAACTAGCCGCCATTACAGATCCTGGTCGAGTTCCGACGACGGCAAAAACTGACCCTACGCAGTGCAGTTGCATTTAACACAGCTATGTGCAGGGACCATTTTATTTAGTCCGATAAGTCTTTGATTTGTCTGAATAAATACACCCGTAGATAGACATAAATCTAAACATGATTGTCATTCATCATCATCATCAGCCTATCACAGTCCACTGCTGGACATAGGCCTCTCCAGTTGTTCGCCACTTAGAGCCAACATCTGGAGGATTTACCCATAATCGCCACGCTGGGCAGACGGGTTGGCGATCGCAGGGCGTAGCTTCTCGCTCTTGTGACGCTGTTGCCCGTCATCAGTCTGTGGTATTTAGCTACGCCTTCAATCGTGATGGTTTTACCGCCACCAGTCTGTTGCCAGCGCCTCGTTTGTTATTCGGCAGGATGCACCACGGGCAGGTGAGGTTGGCTTGAAGCGAAAAGATGATGGGTCGCTCCCTTACATCCCCTATTCGGCGGTATTCTATACGGTAATAAATATAATTGTGTGTAGGTAGTTGAAATAGGTAGGTAACTGAAATTGAAATGAAGTTAAGGTACCTATGTAGGTATAACATATTAACCATTATATTTTAATTTTATTCAACTCAAATAAGGCTGAATATAGTAATACACAAAAACCTGACATCTCTAAATTCAAACCACGCAAAAAATTATATTTGGTAACACCACAAACCTACCTACATTTAAATTAACTTTTTTATTAGGTAATTCTGTTCAATAAAAACATAGGTACCTAACCTACTTAACGCTACTCAATATATTGCATTGTTATTGGTAATTGTTCATAAACACATAACAACTTCTAATCAATAATCTATTTTTCCTGTTGGTCTCTTACTCGTAATATATTGTTTACTTACAAATTAAACAGCTGCTGATGGGTCACAGAAATATTTAATTTGTAGGTATACCTACAATTTACACGTATTTTTGTGCGCATTATCTAAGAAGATATAGAACAGAAATGGATAATACAGACTTAAATCACTTACCAAATTGTTGTAATCCTTGAAGCCAATAATATCCACATGTATACGATATTATTTTCGTAAAAAATCACAATAATTGCGACGCAACCCCCCGGCGGAGGAGAAAATTTCAACTGACGTTTTTGACTTGACGCGCGCGCCTATTGGCACAGATAAATGAAAAATGTTACCAGTTTTTGTTTTTAGAATATCGATTCATTATAAACGTTCTCGATTTCATTTAATCGGTTCTAACGAATTAATAATTGAGAAGTTAACGCTAAAGTCAACTGAACTACTTTTAAGTTAGTAATTGTGAACACTTGACAGATACTCGTATTATATTTTGTATGACTTAAGCAACGTAAAAACCGTGTTGCTGTATGGATGTAAGAAGTGGAAGGTCACCAAAGACAACTCGCGGCGGCTCCAGGTTTTCATCAACTACTACCTTCGCCGTATTCTCGGTATCTACTGGCCCGAGAAAATCTCTAATGTAGATCTTTGGGAATGCTGCAGTGAGTCTCCAATCGACCAACAGATCATCACACGCTCCGAAGGGACCCAAATCACATACCGAGGCAAGCCCTAGACTGGAATCCCCAAGGAAAACGGAAACGTGGCCGCCCTAAGCAAACCTGGCGGCGTACGGTCACTGCAGAAGCGAAGGCGATGGGAATGACCTGGAGCGAAGTGAAGCGCGAAGCTCAAGACCGTGCGGGATGGCGACGTACTGTGGACGCCCTCTGCCCCATCCAGGGGACATAGGACAATAACCATAACCATGACTTAAGCAACGTATGATTTTCGTATGATCTGCTCGAATTTACTTTCGTTTCAATTCGTTGCATTTCACTACAATTGACTTTTGTACATAAAAAGGAATGATTCAGAAAACCGATATCATCATACAACACTGCCTAAAAAGAGCTGGCAATACTATTTGCAAATTGGACATTTCAATGTGTGCTGATATTTTTCATCTGATTAAAATAATAATTGATCTTAGTATGTACCCATACCTACTTAATATAATTAAACAAATAGTATAATAGAAAACTGCCAAAGTATATTCTAAATATTCTATTTGCGTTGATGTAACCATGGTTTTATACATGTCAAAAAAATTAAAAACGAAAGGACGGTTGGGCGGTTGTAACTGATATGTACCTACCGCCTGAATTGGGAAAAAGTTTGACGTGCAAAAGTTATACCAGTCAATCTATTTGCAAAAATAAATAGTCTTATTATTTTATTTATACGAACATAATTAACACACAGATGGACATACCGAACCAAGAGGAACAGAGTGTCCACGAGGATGTGAAGATGGCCACCCTCAAATGTCTACACGGAGAACCAGACGACGGTAACCCTTACAACTTCGATTTTGAACTCGAAAAAGACAGTGATAAGTACCTGAAAACTATGGTCAACAGCAGTCCCGACATGCTAGCAAAATCTATCGACACGAGACCAGAGCTTTTCTTCACAAATGAATTGATAACCAACCATATTAAAGACATCGTCATGATTGAAACGCTAGCCAATCTACTGTCCGGGAAATCAGCGCAAATAATATGCCGGAGACTCTTCAAAGGGAAATACTTAGAAGACTTTTCAATGGAGATGTTCCTCGATCGCTTTCTGCCCACTTATTTTCAACGTTGCTGCTCTTGGGTTGCAATAGACTTGATGGTTAGAGCTCGTGTGAGCCGTCATAAGCCATTTCTTAAATTTCTCCAGACACTCTTCAAACTCTCTAAAATTTCCAAGGAAATCCTCTATGACTATGTGGTGAATGTGGACGACAGTAAACGCCAAGAA
This sequence comes from Conogethes punctiferalis, assembly GCA_031163375.1. Lineage (NCBI taxonomy): Eukaryota > Metazoa > Arthropoda > Insecta > Lepidoptera > Crambidae > Conogethes > Conogethes punctiferalis. The sequence continues at coordinate 1,215,192 of CM062106.1, read as the reverse complement.
GTCTTGGAAGTGTTCACGACAATAGAGTTAAAAATGCTTGAATTCATTCATCACTTGAAAACGATAAATTTCCTATTAATGTACTGCACTAAACGAAATATTATGTTTGTTTGTTTATTAGATGGTATGAGGAAATTCGGGTCTCATTGTGCATATGCAAAAGATTATGGCAAGCTGCTTTTGTCAGTCATCGAGCACATTGAAAACATTACAGATCACTACGAAGATCTGAAGAAATTGATAACAGATCACAAGTCTTCATTTAAATTAATATGTCAAGAAGCGCTGTATTGTTTAGCCGATGAAGACGGCGAAGTCGTACTGCGACCAGATAACTTCACAGAAGTCGTAATGTGGGATACATTTCCATATCTAGACTTACAATAAGAAATAGGCGTACAAATTCAAACTTGTAGGAAAACACGTTAAGCTTTCTATCGACTATTCCTGAGAGATATCTTTTTAGAATGGCTTTTGCTTGAATATTTATTTGTAATCATAAAAACTTAGGTAGGACACACACACTACACTCCTCCAAGAACCGTAGGTATAAAAGTGGACAACAGCTTAATGACTATTTATAGACAGATTTGTTAAGTAGATATTGTTTTTTATGAATTATATTACTAATTAAAAATATGCATGAACTTCTTTTTATGGATTTATTGCAAATTTTAACATTCATTGATATTTCTGTTAATAAAGGTTCAGTTAGATGGCATTTTAGAAATTTTATTTCATAAAATGACCCAAGATATGCCTCGCTATACAACATAGCGCCATCTGTCCTAAACTAAGCCGAAGCTTACAATTATAACTGATGAACTTACATAGGTACACAGTTGTTGTGAATACCTACTGCCTCTGACAAAAGTCTCGAGTTCGATTCCCGCACAATACAAATGTGTGCGTGTAGGTGTTTGTTAAGTATAATCACGGTAGGTAGCGGCATTGCTGTGCCCCTGGCATTGCTGATGTCCATGGGCGGTGGTTACTGTTTAACATCAGACAGGCCGCCTGCTCGTCTGCCACCAAAAAGCAATAAAAATAAAACCCCTAGACCTACTAGGTGATAATGAACGTCTGCATTGGTTTGAAATTGCTTGGGAAAAATTGGGTAAAGCCTCCATGTTTGACCAAAGTGGCGAACAACTGGAGAGGGCTATATCCAGCAGTAGACTGCCATAGGCTGATGATGATGAGGAAAATTTACAGGCCAAAACGCGGAAAGATGATGTCTGAACGCACATACAACAAACACAAACCACTTTGTGGTTTACATTTGATTTGTTTATAAAATAAGATTCGACGATATGTATTATTTTTATGTGGGTAGTTTATGTATATTTTATAGTTTTATATGACATAGTAAGGTAAAGAATATTTACGTTTTCCTAAATTAATATGTACGACAATATTTACTAATATTTTTGATAGCACCAGCAATAATGTTTTAAGAATTCGAAAATATCTAGAATGTTAAGAGAAAGTTTTGTAAATCGATTAAATTCAATAAAACTTTTAATCGTAGTTATTTTTTATAATGGCAGCACACATTATCAGATGGCATCATGGCTGTCAAAATTTGCAAATTTTGCAATGGCATTGCTATCTTTTCGTTTTGTTTGTTTACATTAGTTTTGTCATCAAAAATGTCCGAAATATGGAATTTCTCTCCTTTTCTAGAAGATAAAGTACAGCTGTGCATCTCTTCAGCGCGAAGAGAAGAACATAACAAATGGTTGAAAGAGTTCGGACACTTGAAATTCAATTTAACTCCAACTAACATTTTAGGATGTGAAACCGCAATAGATCTTTGTGATTCCGAAGATATTTTACAAAATGACGTTCAAAATGTTAATGAAGGCCCTTCTAACGCAATATCGGATGACGATCATCAGGTTACTAGCGGTATAAATACTATAAACAGTGAAGAATTAATTGAGGGCTTAGAGACGGAATTTTCAAGTAACATCGAAGTTATGGTCAAAGAATGCTTATTAAACCACACATTACTAAGTTTATTAGCGGCACGTCTATCTACAAGCACGATAGAGAAAGTATGCAAACATATTTACGACGAAAAAGGCATTGATAAACAGTTTTTAAGTGAATTTTTCGAATTTTTCTTACCAGTGTATGTGAAAAGAGAGTACAATTCTGCTACACACGATATTTTAGTAAGAGGGAGTAAAATTTACCCATTAGAATTCAGAATATTGCTGAAAGTGCTTGCTAAAGATACTGATGTACCGTCAAATGTTTTACAAGACTACATACTTACGTTAAACGAACAGGAGCGCTCCACATTTATAATGTTGATGGCAGATTTCGATCTGTCTGGAGAAGAATTTGTCAACAACGTATTCTCCATCTATACTGCGTACAAGGATTGTATGAAATCGGAGAAAACGCAAAGCTATGTACACTCGATGTTATCACAATATTCTACGTTTTGCAGCAATGATCGCAATTACGGTAGATTATTTTTGACATACTTACAAGCCCAGAAAAGCATGAAAGGAACTACAGATTATGAAAACTTGGAAAAGTTGTTGGATGTACACAGATCTCCATTCAAGAGGCCATGTTTGAATTTATTAAAGGAATTGATGAGTTACGGTGATGGAAACTTGGCAAGTGATGATGATGATAGTAAATAAATAATAATAAAGAACCCAAGACAGCAAAACTGATGATCGGTGCAGTAAGAAAGTTCTGCAGTGGATACCGCGTGCAGGCAAGCGCACTGTGGGACACCCCTCGGCTAGGTGGAGCAACGATCTGCGCAGGGCGGCCGGCATCAACTGGATGAGTGTTGCTGCCGATCGACAAGAATGGAGCATTAAGGGATAGGCCATGTCCAGTAGTGGACTGCCGCAGGCTGCCGATGATGATGATGAACCCAAGACATGCCACGGGTCACACACCGCCATCTAGTTTCAAACTAAGCCAAAGCTTGTACTATGGGTACTAGACAACTGATAAAATCAATCATACATACCTTTTTTTTGTAAACTAATACATAACAGACATGTTCATGAACAACAATGTTTGTACTGTGCGGGAATCAAACCCACGACCCTTGGCTGAGAGGCAGAGGTGACCAAATGAGCCATCGAGCCAGTCAAAATAGTTTCAATACTAGAAATATAGACCAACATGGCTATGGCAACTGATTGATTTGATTACTTGTTTGTTGTCGCAGTGGCTTGGGCATCTCTTTTACTCTTTGATCTATAAGGTGCTAAGATTAAATTTTGGTGAAAAACATATGTAAGGTCCTTTGCTACTATAAAAAAGTATTGTTTTAGGGAAAATTTTTAATTGTAATGGAATAAAAAATATTAATTATAATGTTTTTTAAAATCACAAGGTCTTTTTTTGTCTTTCAAGACTTTTCTAGCTAAGAAGATTCCCAATAGGCATAGAACATTAAGTTTTAAGTTCCTACTCTTCTATCATTACATTGTGATCTGAATGTTTTTATTAATTTAATAATTTCGTATGCCATTTGAGGCGCATCATGGAGTACCTACTTATTACTCACCCTGTCATTCCTGTCAACTATTTATTACCTATGATGACGAATGAATGAATTTGAATTCTTCTTTTCGTATCAATGGCAATTATATACCTAGTAGGTACTCTTGCAACTTCAGACTGTTATTATAACCAACTTGCTTACAAATTTAACATTAATTACAAAAGACGGTCACGGGTTTAAATCCGAAATAAAATGAATTTATTCAAGATGGGCCAAAAAGTCCCAAACTCTAAGCCCAGGATTGTACTATGGGTAGGTAGTAGACAACTGATTAACTTATAATTAGGTATGTTTGTCTGTGCGGAGATTGAACCCCCGATCAGAGTAGGTATGTCTACTTTTCAATCACGATGGCGTAGCTAAATCTCGTGCTAAGCTCGTGGGGGGTTAGGGTTGGGCCGGCATGGCGGTGGCAACTGACAGGTAACCGACCAGTTACCTGCCCGTTGTCACAGCGACTTGGACTTCTCTTTCGCTTTCCATCAGGCGTAGGGAAGCCATTATGTCGAGCCACTATAAAAAAAAAAAATACCACAGACCGATGACTGGCAGCAGCTTCATAGGAGCGGAAAGGTACTTCTTGCGATCGCCGACCGGCCCGCTCTGAATTGTTCCACCTTAGGCACCAGAGCTAATCATAAGTGATTAGACCCCCGCAAAAATTTGACAGAAGCGTGCTTAAGGCACCTGGCCAGGGGATTAAAGTCGACTGCAAATAAATTGAGTTTTCTAGTTCACGTCACCTGCGTTTGTCTCTGACGATTTGTATGTGGGAATAGTACCAGGAGTACCCAGGGCCGTCTTTAAACTATTTTTTTTTTTTTTTTTATTTATTTAATTATTGCACATGTAACATACATAGAAGGATCTTACAGCTAAGGCCTTAAAAGTAAATCACATGACCCGGATAGGGTGTTGCAGTATTGAACATTGTAGATGGCGCTTATGTGTGTTTATATGTTGGTTGGATGTTATGATTATGTTCTAAAGTTGGATATCTCAATATACAATGTTGTTATTTCAGGGAATTGTCTGTCATAAAATCGCTAACTGAGTAATAGCATCTATCCAATAGTAGAGCTTTTAATTTGTTTTTGAAAATATGCTGTTTGGATTCGTGTTTAATATTTGTGGGGATTTTATTGTAAATGAGTATGGACCTGTAATATGGACTTGATCTGAACATTTCGAGCTTAGGTTCCGGGAGGGCTATTTTGTTTTTATGGCGAACATTTTTATTGAATGTAAAGTATGAGAGATGAGTATGTACGAATGTTGCTGTTTCTAATATGTAAATACAGGGGAGGGTGAGAATGTTTAAATTTTTGAAGTGTGGTCTGCAGCTGTCCTTTTGCTTTATATTAACTATTACACGTAGGCACTTTTTTTGGGCTACAAACAGATCGTGGGCGTCGGTGCTGTCGCCCCACAGGATCACCCCGTACCGGAGCCAGGCGTACGCGTACGCGTAGTAAGCTGTTAGCGCGCACTCTGTATGGGTGTTTCTTTTCAATAAGCTCAGTGCAAATATAAATCGGGATATTTTAAGTTTTATTTTTGAAACATGCTCTTTCCAATTTATTTGTGTATCAATTGTTACGCCAAGTAGATTGAGTTCGGTAACTTCATTAATGTTTTTTTGTTTTTTAATAGGATTGAGATCTAGGGGTCGTTTTTGGTAGGGTCGGAATTGTATGATGTTGGTTTTGTTTGTATTTATTTGCAAGTTGTGTTCGTTCAACCATTTCTCAACTGTCTCAAAAGTTTCTTTGATGAGGTTATTATTAAAAGCGTTATTTGGACATTCAAAAAGGAGTGATACGTCATCTGCAAAGAGTGAACAGTAGGTGTTGGTTAACTTGGGGAGGTCGTTGATATAGACAAGGAAGAGGACACATCCGAGCACACTCCCCTGGGGGATGGAGCATTTGCTGGTCAGCATTTCTGACCGAGCTGATGACAGTTCGCCTGAGGATTCGTCCAGGTGGTCTATTTGAACGTATTGATTTCTGTTGGAAAGATACGACTTAAGCCAACTATGTGCCGGTCCCCTAATACCTATTCTGTTGAGGGTAGTTAAGATAAAGTGTTGTATATGTGTACCGTCACTTTTAAATAAATCAGTTGTTAACCAGACTCGGTGGTTTCAATACTACATGGTGGCAGCGGTGCTAAAATTGAAGAAATTACGGTGTTTTTAGTAGTACTGTGTGTAGTTGTACTAACTATTACGAAACGCGCAAATTTTCGTCATGGAACACGCTCGACCACCGCCGGAGTTGAGTCTGGAAGGCAGCCCCGTCGGCCGGGCCGACGCATGGAAGCGGTGGAAAACGCAATTCTTATTGTTTTTAAAAGCATCAGGGGTGCATAAAGAAGAAGCTGGTGTGCAGGCTAGTTTGCTGATTAATCTCATTGGACCGGAGGGTTTCGACGTTTATGAAACGTTCACCTTCGAAGTGGAAACTGACAAGGATGACGTCACCATGCTCATCAAGAAATTCGACGACTATTTCGGTGTAAAGCCTAATATAACTTTGGCCAGATATAATTTTTTTACGAGGAATCAAGAAATCGGCGAATCTATTAACCAGTACGTCACCGCTCTGAAATTATTGAGTAAAAATTGCCAATTCAAAACATTGGAAGAGGAGTTGATTCGGGATCGTATCGTTTGTGGCATACAAAATACGGTAGTTCGAGAACGGTTGCTGAGAGTTGAGGATTTGACATTAGACAAAGCGATAAAAACGTGTCAAGTCGATGAAATATCGAACGATAGTAGTCGTGTGTTGGAGACTCGGGGCGGCGTTGGAGGCCCGGCGCGCGTGGACGCGGTCAGCGCGCGCGGCGGCGGAGCCCGGGGGCGCTGGCGCGGGCGCCGCGGCCGCGGGGAGCCCGCCCGAGCGCAAGCCGAGCGCCGTCGCCCGCCTTCCAGTGACGCGAATGTGTCTTGTCCGAGGTGCGGCGGTCAGTGCAGTGAATTTAACCAGTGTCCTGCTAGTTCTGTTCAGTGTTTTGTATGTGAAAATTATGGTCATTTTGCTAGGATGTGTAAGATAAAGAAAAGTGTCAAAAAGTTGTTTGACATCGGTGTGCACGACGGGACACCGAAGGACGAAGATGACTGTGAGTCCTTTTATGTTTCGGTTTTGAGTAGTGTCTCCGAGATAAAGTCCTCGTCGGAGGACTGGTCTCAAGTACTTGTTGGCCAATATGGTTCAGAAAAATTTAAATTAGATACTGGTGCAGATATTAATGTTTTATCTCTTAAGCGTTTCTCCCAGTTAGGTTATGATTTGAAATTGATAAATACCGACTGCAATATTAGAATACAATCGTACAGTGGTGATATTATTCCTATAAAAGGTATATGTTATTTAAAGTGGTGCTTAAAGAATGTTCATTATGATTTAAAGTTTGCGATTGCTACTATTGACTGTCAAAGCGTGTTGGGTCTGCAAGCTTGTTTGGAACTAGGCCTCGTACAAAGAATTCATAATTTAAACTGGTCAGAGAACAATGATTTATTTACGGGATTAGGTTGTTTACCGGGCGAATATCACATTGTGATAAACAGAGATATTGCACCGGTAGTTTGCGCGCCGCGTAAGGTGCCGCTAGGGTTGCGCGACAAGCTACAGGACGAATTAAATAGAATGGAACAATTGGAAGTTATTAGAAAGGTAACACATCCAACTCCTTGGGTTAATGCGATGGTGATAGTTGCTAAAAAGAACGGTAGTTTACGTGTGTGCTTAGATCCGAGGCCTCTTAATACAGCCATTCAGCGAGCTCATTTTCAGTTGCCAACAATAGACGAGTTGGCTACTAAGTTGCACGGGGCTAAGTATTTTTCTGTTTTAGACGCTTATTCCGGTTTTTGGTCCATAAAATTAGATAGTGCTAGTTCTGATTTGTGTACCTTCAACACACCGTTCGGGCGATATCAATATTTGAGGTTACCGTTTGGTTTGAGTTGTGCTCCAGAAGTATTTCATGCGACGATTAAACAGTTATTTGAAGGCCTAGAAGGTGTCGATTCTTTTGTTGATGATTTGATCTGCTGGGGATCTACTCGTGCTGAACATGATATGAGACTGAGGGCATTATTTAAGAGGGCTCGAGAAATCAATTTAAAATTTAATAAGGATAAGTGTCGCATATGTGTTAATGAGGTTACGTATTTAGGTCATGTTTTTAATGAAAAAGGAATGAATGTGGATTCTGAAAAAGTGAAAGCTATAAGGAGTATGCCTGAGCCGAATGATCGAAAAAGTTTAGAAAGATTTTTGGGAGCAGTTAACTATTTGTCAAGGTATATACCAAATTATTCGGATCATACTTTTTTATTAACAAGGTTATTAAAAAAAGACGTTTCATGGTGTTGGGAAATAGGACATAAAAGGGCCTTTGAAAAATTAAAAGATCTTATTAGCAATGCACCGGTGCTGAGTTTGTACGACGTAGGCAGCCCTGTGGTTGTGTCGGTGGACGCGAGCGGCGTGGCGCTGGGCGGCGTGCTGCTGCAGCGCGGCCGCCCAGTCGAGTACGCGTCGCGCACGCTGACGCCCGCGCAGGCCCGATATGCGCAGATTGAAAAGGAACTTTTGGCCATTGTTTTTGCATGCGAAAAGTTTCACCAATATATATACGGTAAAAATCAGGTCATAGTTGAATCCGATCACAAACCGCTTGAAAGTATATTTAAAAAATCTTTAGATGCAGTCCCAGCACGCTTACAACGTATGATGCTAAAGTTACAAGGCTATAATTTGGTTATTACATATAAGCCCGGAAAGTACATGTATATACCGGATACACTATCGCGCGCACCCCTTCCTGATTTATATGATGACAAAATTACAAGGGCGATTTTAAACCAACTAAAAATGGTAATTGATAATGTGCCTATGTCACAAAATAAATTATCTTTAGTAAAGCATGAAACTAATAAAGACAAGGTACTGAAACAATTGCTTGTATACATCCTAGGAGGATGGCCCAATCATAAATATAATGTACAGAATAATTTACGTTATTTTTGGTCAATGAGGCATGAATTGTATCATGTGGACGGTGTTATTTTCAAAAACAAACAAGTGCTGATTCCACAGTCTTTAAAAAATGACATGTTAAAAATAATTCATGATGGGCATTTAGGAATTGATCGTTGTAAAAGGCGTGCGCGGGAAGTGTTATTCTGGCCTGGTATGGCTAAGGATATTGAAGATTACGTAAAAAGATGTACAGTGTGTCAGGATAATTCAAACAAACCGAGTAAAGAACCGATGTTGCCAGTCACAATTCCAGACTTGCCTTGGAATAAAATAGGTACCGATATTTTTGAATATGGAAAGAAAAGTTATTTGATATTAGTGGACTATTATTCTGGATTTATTGAAGTAGCGAGTTTAAATAATACATCTGCAAGTTCAGTAATCAGTAGTATGAAAGAAAACTTCGCCCGGTACGGCATTCCAGACACCGTTATCAGTGATAATGGTCCACAGTTTTCGTGCCGGAACTTTAAGTTGTTCGCTATTGAATGGGGCTTCGTTCACATAACTTCATCTCCGTATTATGCACAGTCAAATGGTAAAAGTGAACGAGCTGTGCAAACTGTTAAGAAATTTTTAAAAAAGTCAATTGATAGTAAAACGGATTTTTATTTGAATTTATTAAGTTTTAGAAATTCCCCACGAGAGGGTTTGAATTCTCCTGCACAGCTTATGATGGGTCGGCGATTGAAATGTAGATTGCCAGTTCATCCAGATTTATTAAAACAAAATATGTGCGATAGTAAGCAACAACATGAAAAGCTATTAGATAAACAAATAAAGAGTAAAATGTATTATGATAAATGCTGTAAACCGTTGTCCGAGTTGAGTGTCGGCGAGGAGGTAGTTATGTTAGAAAACAATAATGAGCGAATTCGGGGCAAAGTGGTGGGCAAGGCGTCTACACCACGTTCGTATATAATAAAAAATAAGAAAGGTATTTATCGCCGTAATCGTCGACATTTGATTAGGACTTCGGTCAAGGATGATCAAACGCAAATTGTTCATAGGGATGTGAAAATTGCTGCATCAGATAGTGACGATGATTTTATTTCGGGGGAGGAAGAGTATGAATTAGGTATACATGTGGATAGTTCACCAGAAGCATATTCTCCCCCTATGACCCGCAGTAAAAGTCGTAAAAATAAATAAATGTAATTATTAAATATATTAGTAGGATTCTTTTAAAAGGGGAAGATGTTGAGGGTAGTTAAGATAAAGTGTTGTATATGTGTACCGTCACTTTTAAATAAATCAGTTGTTAACCAGACTCGGTGGTTTCAATACTACATATTCCATTCAGTTTTTCCAGTAGTATGTCATGCTGTACCATGTCGTAGGCTTTAGACATATCTAATAGGAGCCCAACTGCGTAGTTTTTGTTGCGTATATATGTTAGCGCTTCCTGAATATAATGATAGACTGCAAGAGTTGTAGAGTGTTTTTCGCGGAAACCAAATTGATTTTTATCTAAAAGTTTAAATTTTTCCAGAAATTTATATATGCGATTGCACATTGGTTTTTCAAATATTTTGGACGTCGATGTTAGTATGGCTATTGGTCTATATTGCATGGGATCATGAGGATTTCCTCCTTTCTTAAGTACTGGTTTAATTTTCGCTATTTTTAATCGATCCGGAAAAGTACATTCGCTGAAAGATTGATTTACTAATTGAGTCAATACGGGAGCAAATTCGTCGCAGCATTGCTTGAGCAGTTTGGGAGGTAAGTCGTCATAGCCGGCGCTATATTTATTAGGTAATTTATTTATGATGGTCCTGATCTCCCGTTCACAGACAGGCTGTAAGAACATAGAGTTGAGGGAAGGTGAGACAACTGGATGTCCACGGGTATGCGAAGAAGGAGCAGGGCGCTGACCGACTGAGACAAAATATTTATTAAATTCACATGCAACTGAATACGGAGATTTTATTAAGGCGTTCAAAGACTTAAGAGTAATATTTTTAATATTTTTGTTGTTCTTTTTAGTTATTTGTTTTATAATATTCCACATAGTTATTATTTTGTTTTTGGATATTTTCATATTTTTTACATAGCAGTTTCGTTTTGCAGTTTTTATGCATCTTTTAAGTATTTTTGAATATAAATTATAATATTTTTTTAAAACATCATTATTAGTTTGATTGATTAAGATTTTTATGGACCTTTTCTGTTTACAAGCTATCCTTAGGCCCTTTGTTAACCAAATTGTTTTAGCCCTAATTACGGAATCGGGCCGTCGGGTAGGATTTTTAAAAAGACTATATTTTATATATAGAAGTATTTAATGTACTTTAACAATGGTTTGTTAAATATGTACTAAATTATATCTAAGTTATATCTAGGTAATCACGATGATTACATGTCCTGATGCTTCCGCGGTTGAAGCGTCAAAGGCGATCGGAAAACGTCTGGAAACCTCAGGTGCACTAAAACTGCTAACTAATCACTTATGTGAATCAGGGACTGAAAGCGGTTACGGTATACGGTTACGGTACCGGTATAAAATAAGGGTACCTTAATAAAATAAAGGTAAGGGTATACCGTTATTCAACCGGTATAAAATATCGGTACCGAAAAGCCGCGACGTTGCCAAACGGCTGCGCATTGTTGGCAACGTCGCGTGCGTTGCGCGGAGCGTATCGTTCGACACCGGCAAAATATTCTTCCTGACAATTCTTATCTGTCCGTGCATGGCACGCGAAAGACTGCCTGTGCATGGCACACGCGAAAATTCTCGTCAGTGATAGAATGAATGTCGTCTTACTTTTCAATACAAATAATATTTTTTGATGTCTGATATTTTAATTTTTAAATATTTTTGTTTATTATGTTTAGATACTATTTATATGTATACCCATCACAATTTTAAGTAGTTATTTTGTTTGTAATTTTTTTATGTATCTAAAATATATACATACGTAGGTAACTAGGTATGTGCATTACTTGTATATTAGTTGGTAAAATTATTGACTGGTAGAGAATGCCACACGGCAAGTAGTCCGCCATTTGTACTTTCATCATCATGATGATGATGTTATAGTTTTCTGACTCGCCCAATGGTTGACTGGTATAGAATGCTACACGGCATTAAGTCCACCATTTGTACTTTCATCATCATGATGATGACGATGTTATGGTTTTCTGACTCGCCCAATGGTTGACTGGTAGAGAATGCAACACGGCATTAAGTCCGCCATTTGTAGTTTCATCATCATGATGATGATGATGATGATATAGTTTTCTGACTCGCCCAATGGTTGACTGGTATAGAATGGCACACGGCATTGAGTCCGTCATTTGTACTTTCATCGTTTCATCATCATGATGATGATGATGACGATGTTATAGTGTTCTGGCTCACATTATGGTTGACTGGTAGAGAATGCCACACGGCATTAAGTCCGCCATTTGTACTTTCATCATCATAATGCTGATGATGACGATGTTATAGTGTTCTGGCTCGCCCAATGGTTGACTGGTAGAGAATGCCACACGGCATTATGTCCGTCATTTGTACTTTCATCATCATCATGATGATGATGATGACGATGTTATAGTGTTCTGGCTCGCCCAATGGTTGACTGGTAGAGAATGCCACACGGCTTTAAGTCCGCCATTTGTGCTTTCATCATCATGATGATGATGATATAGTTTTCTGACTCGCCCAATGGTTAACTGGTATAGAATGCCACACGGCATTAAGTCCGCCATTTGTACTTTCATCATCATCATGATGATGATGATGACGATGTTATAGTGTTCTGGCTCGCCCAATGGTTGACTGGTAGAGAATGCCACACGGCTTTAAGTCCGCCATTTGTGCTTTCATCATCATGATGATGATGATATAGTTTTCTGACTCGCCCAATGGTTAACTGGTATAGAATGCCACACGGCATTAAGTCCGCCATTTGTACTTTCATGATCATCATGATGATGATGATGACGATGTTATAGTGTTCTGGCTCGCCCAATGGTTGACTAGTAGAGAATGCCACACGGCATTAAGTCCCCCATTTGTACTTTCATCATCATGATGATGATGATGTTGTAGTTTCCTGGCTCGCCCAATGGTTGACTGGTATAGAATGCCACACGGCATTAAGTCCGCCATTTGTACTTTCATCATCATCATGATGATGATGATGACGATGTTATGGTTTTCTGACTCGCATAATGGTTGACTGGTAGAAAATGCCACACGGCATTAAGTCCGCCATTTGTACTTTCATCATCATGATGTTGATGATGATGTAGTTTTCTGACTCGCCCAATGGTTGACTGGTATAGAATGCCACACGACATTAAGTCCGTCATATTTTGTACTTTAATCATCATCATGATGATGATGATGACGATGTTATAGTGTTCTGGCTCGCCCAATGGTTGACTGGTAGAGAATGCCACACGTCATTAAGTCCGCCATTTGTACTTTCTTTGAGCAATAAAGAATACCTACGACAACAGATAAAAAACGGACCCGACACTTGATAAGTGTGAACAGAGGCGCCGACATCCGATTCAAATCCGGACCCGACACCCTTCAAGTAGGAACGGGCTTTTATGGGTATCAGAACATCGAGGGTACCACAAATATATAATTAATTACAAATATAAATTGACACGGAAGAATCACAAATGTTCATCACATGAATGTTTGTCCCGGGTGGGGATCGAACCTACGACCCATGGTTCAGAAGGCAAGAGTCCACTACCACTTACAACACTACCAAATGCGCCACCGAGCCACTCATTCTCAGAATAGTTGGTCTCCTCTCCCCGTCTCTTTCATACCGAAATTACCTTTATTTTACGGTACCTGAAAATTTCGGTACCGGTATAAATTTAGATATCGAAATATTCCGGTAACCGTTATTTTTCGGTATGACGTCATACCGAAATATAAAGGTACCATAATTTTTCGGTTATTCAGTCCCTGATGTGAATTGAGTCACAGGTATTTCACAATCGGACCACCGGACGGTAGGGTAATATGCTGACGTAGGAGAGGCTTGCCCTCGTAACACCTCCCCTCTCAGATGAGCAACTATTTGCGAAGATGCAGAGCAAATGTTGCGGCTTTTCTATCTTCAGTAGGTTCTGCAGAAACGGATGATAATTCCATGCCTTCATTCGATATTGAAACTGTTCGATTGTGTCGACGTTTAAGGTAGTATGCCACAATAACAAGTGCAGCTGCACTTAACAGTACGATGATGTAGGTAGGTATCGTTATGTGGTATAAACTTGATACGTCCATTGTGTCGATTTTCGCAGGTGCATCCGTAAGTACTTGGTGTTGGATGTTGTGCAATTTGTTTAACTCGATCGATGTGAGATTATAATGTGGCAGGTGCTTCTCAGAATCCGCTGACGGGTGCATTAAGCGTGGGATCGACATGATTTCCACAGCTTGGCCTCGGAGTTTGTCATCGATGTTGACGATTGTGAATTCGGGTGGTCTTATACTGCAATTTCGGGGAATCGTCGCTAAGTAGCTGCCTTCCATGAATTGATGCTGTTCCTGGGCGCATGAAAGTTGTACTTTTATCTTGTTAGGCAATGATATGACGTAGTGCTGGCTGTCAAGTTCCAGGAGCGCTTCTTTTTTCAGTGAAACTGATGTAGCGTGGCAATCTGCGATATCCTGATGGTAGATGATGTTGAACACGCAGTCGTTCTCGTCGCTGCGAGTCTGATGGCTGAGCTGCTGCTTACATATGTGCCAGATGTCAATCTTCGGGCATTCAGCCTCCATGTACGCAAATTCCTGGGAATTGGATGCCATATAGGGGAAGCGGGGCATAATGATTTCAGATTTCTTATTGGGGACAGGACATAACCTGTATAGGTCATAGGTTTCTGAGGACATTATTGGGAATTTAAGGACAGTAACGATTTTCTTATCTATGTAGTATGTTCCTAACGTAATTAAATCATAATAATACCTAATGTCTAAGTATAATAAGTAGCCGGGTGATATAAATCCCTAAGCTGGTGCAATATATCATACGTAATATTCAATGGTGCATTACATTTGTACGACTAAAAGCTACGATGTTTTCTAACCTACTTTTTTCAGATAAATGATCCTGGACATTTTCAGTCACTATACTGATTAATTAGAGAAGCTGAGAGATTTGGGCGATCTGCTCTCATTGGAAGCTGATGAATTGCTCAAAATTATAGCCTGATAAAAATGTTGTTTAATATTCCAGTTTGTTGGACAGTCATCTGTTTATAGAGACATATATGTCTGCCAATGTTAACTGAAAATTCGCGTTTAAATTTCCTTAAAAAATTTCTTTTTTCTTCGTTTCAGTCTTGTCTTTTCTATCGGGCCTCGTTTCCGGGATTTATAAATGTGTATGGGTAATTTAGTAACTACTTTATCCTGGATGTACCGGGGTGAAGTCTTCTGTCTAGCTACAGCTGGGTTTTTTACGTTAACGTTTTGTTCGTCACGTTTAACAAGGATTAAATTGACGGCGGCATTTTTTAACGTTCTTTGCAAAATGGGTACAACGTCGTTTATTTTATTAGGAGGGTGTATTAAGATTGCAGTGCGTAATTTAGGGTCAATATGGTTTTTCACGACAGATATTATATCTTGTTCGAGGTTAGTCTCGGAGGTATGAACAACAGTTTTCTTAAATGTTTTAAACGGAATGGTGGTTTTAGGTTTAATATTGGTGGGGTTATTATTAACCTTTATTATAAGCTGTCGCTTGGACTTATTAAGCGGATCTTCCGTCACCGGTAATTCTAATATCGGATGTTCTACGTTGGTCTCAACGTTTGGAACTGTTGTTACAGAAAGGTCATTATGGTTTGGTAAGTCGGGGGGCAACGGACAGTTAAGAGGTCTAATGCCTGGGGCTGTGTCAGTCGATGATTGACTGATTAAGGGTCTGTCATCAGGGGCTGTCCATGTGCAGGATGGTAAGTCATCAACGTTCACGGGTTGTGGTAGAGGTGATGAGTCGCTGATGCTAACTACAGATTGAGATGAAGAAGAGTCACTGATAACTACTTTTGGTCCGAGTTCGTTATTATGTATCTCAATGCCTGGGGGGTCTGGTTTCGGGACCAAAGAAAAATTTGCATGCTCATCATAATCGTTTGTTTCAGGTAAGTTTTCAGAAAAGTTTTCAGGCTGAAAATAATTTTCAGGTTCTACAGGGTAAGTATGCTGGTGGTACTGCGCTTCATAGTTAAGGTCAGTATAGTAATAGTCATTTGGTTGATAAGCTTCATTCACGTTAATCTGCTGACGCGGATTTTGTTGAGTCGGAGCTAAAACACGTGCGACTGGGTGACTAATGCCACTCATAGGCCTAGGAAAGTTTTGGTAAGTATGCGGCGGAGGACCTCGCGGAGGGATCTTAAATCCTGTCGAGAAATTGGACCTTGGTAAGGCTCTCATCATCTGCTGGGTTCGCGTTGGCCCTTGTGGATTGCCGAAATAATTTTGTGAAGGTAAGTTAGGCCTATAACCTTGATTAAATTGCGGCTGATAATTAAACGGTTTAGGTGCAAAGTTAAACTGTCGCGGGGATTCGTTATTAAGTGCACTTGCCCTTGCGAATGGTGAGTAATTGTGAGTGTTACTAACAGGTGGTTTCTTGGAATTCTGTGGACTCGATGTTTTACTTTGCAAATATATAACATTTAATTCTTCCTGAGCGAATTCTAAAGCTTTTTGTAATGTTTCGGGACGCATGCACCGAATACGTGAGCCAATAGGCTCGGCTAAGCCTCTAGTATAAGTTTGAAGAGCCAATTTTTTATAAAGTTCGCGTTTAGCGTCTACAGTAGTCTGTACCGATTCGTGTAACTCTACATAAGTCATAATTATGCTTAATAAATTTTGAACACGTTCATAAAAGATTTGCGGTGTATCAGAACCTTGCGTTAACATAGACATATCAGTGTACAGAGCGGACTCATCTCTGTGATCCGAAAAGCTGTTGATCAAAGCATTTCGTATACCATTCCAGTCCCGGGGTATGCCGTTAGTTATTAATGTCTTAGCGGCTTGGCCGGTAATTTTATTTAAAATTCCGTTAATTAAGGCAGAGTTATTTAACTCGTTACCTGGAGCTGGATTGATATATGTTAAAATTAACTGGTCGCAAATATTTAAAAATCTAATTAAAACATTTGAATTTCCATCAAACTCGGGGACTAATCTCAGAGCTTTCCAAATTGTATCAGTCCTATCACTAATTTGCTGAATTGCTTCATGAGCCTGGTTTGATTGGGCCATGATTTCTTCTTCTATATCTACCAAAGAGGATAAGTCGATATCGCGATGAAATCTAAACTCTCTAGAACTATGGCTAATATTAGGCCGCGGATCGGGCCTGGTACTTCTATCTTTTCTTGGAAAGAAAATCTTGAAAAACTAACTTTAACTATCGGGAAACTAACTTAACTATACACTTTCTACTGGAAACAGGAAAGGGACCACTGGCAACCAATAGGAAAAGCGTAACTTATAATTATAACTCACAGGAGTAGGATACTCAGCATTGGTGCCATCTATGTTTGGATTGCGCCTTCTGACGAAGTTGATTCTTCTGCTCCTTCCGACGACCACACACGTAGATTCGTTGGATAGTCAACGCGCCGACGAAACGACTATCAGGCGGATCGAATTGTGATAACGCGCACTGACGCGACTATCCTACCGACTGCGCCAATTACGGAATCGGGCCGTCGGGTAGGATTTTTAAAAAGACTATATTTTATATATAGAAGTATTTAATGTACTTTAACAATGGTTTGTTAAATATGTACTAAATTATATCTAAGTTATATCTAGGTAATCACGATGATTACATGTCCTGATGCTTCCGCGGTTGAAGCGTCAAAGGCGATCGGAAAACGTCTGGAAACCTCAGGTGCACTAAAACTGCTAACTAATCACTTATGTGAATTGAGTCACAGGTATTTCACAATCGGACCACCGGACGGTAGGGTAATATGCTGACGTAGGAGAGGCTTGCCCTCGTAACACCCTGGATTTTTGTTTTATTTGTTTATAAGGAATATGTTCATCTAACAGTTCCTTCAACTTGCATTCAAATATGTTGTAGTTATAGTTTATGTTATTACTTAGATTAATTATATTTTGCCAGTCTACTTTAGCCAATGCCGACTTAAAGTTTTTAATTTCGCTATCGTTGAAACGTCGTTTTATAGATTTAAGAGACTTGTTTTTTGTTATGTCTTTTATTTGAAACCGGTAGTGTAAGCTCTTATGATCTGAGACACCTAAGTCTTCTGTTGATACATCGTATACTTTATTGTTAGTGAAAATGAAATCTATATGTCGCAGGCAAATTCTATTATTCGCCCGTATACAAACGGCGTCGGCAGTTTACAAAGACAAATTTGTTATATAAAATGCCGTACGCCGTATGTAAGATGTCGTTCATTTACTAATATGCCGAGCTACGATATTACAGCCGATTACAAATTGCCTCGGCATATCGTTCCAATTAGTACCAAATTTAACCGCGCCCTGGCGCTACTAGTCTCCAAAACCAATATGGCGGTCAACAGTGAAAGTGTTGAAGAAAAGAAATATTAAAAATATGTCTAATAGCGGCTGTTTCAAATAGATTTTAAGGGCTAGTATTATAGGAAACTATTGAAATTAAACTAATCACAAAGGGGGCTCCGAAAACACCGTGGAAAAAAAACAAAAAAATTCGAGGTTATCCAGCACGTAAAAACGCTAGGGTGTCCATGGAAACTGATAAAGTGGAACTAAAAATTGCAATAAAATGCATTGTATTTTGATTCGCTGTAAATCAATTGTTTCGCTGATGGTTTTACGCTTGTTTAAGCTTAGCAGAATAAGTGAAACAAAGAAACTTTGTTGAATTTATTTTTGTTATTACCACTGAATGTCTTGTTTAATTAATAGGTAATTCTTGGTAAGTTTACTATGTATGTGTAAGGATCCTAAGATTAGGGAGAATATGTTCTCACACGGTACCATTTAGTGCAGGTTTTGTTCGGTTACGGTTTCAATTTCATGCTTATTTAATCGACGAATTTATTTTCGTAGTCAATAATTTAATAATATTCTATTATGAATCTTAATACCTAAATAAAATGATTAAAAACCCTGTTTCATTTCTATTATCATGGTCACCCTAATACACAAACCAAGTCGACGTTGATGCGATGACAATTTGCCTTCGGCATTTTATAACACGTATTTATCTTTGTAAACTGCCGACGCCGTTTGTATACGAGCGAATTATAGAATTTGCCTGCGACATATACAAGAGGATGAGTTGTGTGTTACCCTTGTGGGTGTATGAATGATCTGGTGTAGGTCATGTTCTAGCATAGTGTTTATTAATTTTTGATAGTTATTTGAACTTCGGGTGTTATTAATATTGAAATCGCCAGCAATTATGACATGTTTATGAATTTTAGACTTAATCTTATTCAATAAGTTATCAAGGAATTCGAAAAAGGTGTCAATATCTCTGTCAGATCTGTATACTACAACTATTAACAAGTTGGGTTTAAGTTCCAATGCGCAACATTCAACGACGTACTCTACAGATAAGCCGGTTATGTCCAATCTTTCTGTGTACGGGATATCTTCTTTCACGAGGACAGCGACACCTCCTCCTCTTCGTGAACGCCGGTAGAAGGCCGCTCCGAATTTGTAGTCGTTTATATGTATTAAGTTACTTTGTTGCTCTGTAATCCATGTTTCCGACAGACACATTACATGGTATCCTTTTTCTTGCGATAGCTCTTCTAAGATGTGAATTTTGTTTTTAAGGCTTTGGGCGTTCTGAACTAGGATTGAAAAATCAGTTTTAGGTAAGAAAGGACTGGTTCGGTTGGTGAGTTGTTGATAGGTTTGGTAGGGTTGTAACGCTTTGTGATGTGGTGGGAGTTTGTTGGGACGGGGCTTTATTTAATGAAGGAGAATGTTTTGGTGGAGGGGTGCTTTGTTTGGATTGTGAGTTTTTATTTAACTGGGTGGCTTTATTCTGTTTATATTCTTGCGTTTGAATGTATTCCTGGCCATTAATGAACAGTTTTCCGTTTTTAATTACAGCATATTTTCCTTCATCTCTTGCTTTTTTTAACAGTTTTCTTAATTCTCTAACTTTTGTTAATTCTTCTTTGTTTAAAAATTCTGTTACAGAAAATGGTGAAGGCTTCAGAAGATAACTCCGTTCCAGCACCTGTTTAGTCATTCTTTTACTAATGAGTTCAATTTCCAGAGGTCTTTGGTATCCTCGCTTGCCAATACGCGTGATTTGTTCGACATATCCATCCAGATTTATGTTCAGTAGGTCATATATAAGTTGTATGACTCGGTCGTACACATTTGATTCACTTTCTTCAAAGTATTCTTCTAGTCCATGTAGCACTATTTTCTTGTTATTGTTGTAGTTGTTGTTGTGGGGCGAAACTTTAGTGGTTGCTTGTGTTTGGTCATCGATGTTAAGCAGCGAATCATTTCTATGCTTTAACTCTTGTAATTTTCTTTCAATGTCTGATATTTTCACATTTATATCTGTGATTTTACTTTGCATATCCGTCTGTTGGGTGGTCATGAGATCGGCCCGTTTGGTGAAGTCTGATTTCAAGTTTAAAATAAGGGATGTGATTTCTCTCTTAACTGTCGTTTTGATTTCATTAATGAGTGACTGGTTGTTGTCATACAATTTTTGGGATATGAATGCACAGAGCTGATCGTATGTAGCTTGTGGCAGGAATGTAGCTGAAGGGCAATTGCTCATATTTATTGTGTCTCCATTTATACTAAGGTCGTTTGAAATTTGCTCATCTATTGATAAGTCCAGGGAATGTATAGTGGTTTGGCTCTGTTTGCGTCTCATAGTTATATTATTATTATCCATAGTAGATGTCGTTGTATGATGTGGTTGTTTTTCGGGACATGAGCGTACTGGAGTGTTGGTATTGTCCTGTTTTGGCATTTTACAGCGGCATGCTTGACATTTCCATACACTTCTATATTCAGCCGTCATGGTGCCATAAAAACGTGTTTCTGACACATTTGCACATATCAAATCATACGATTCTTTGCACAAGCTGCAAATGAGGAACTGTCTATCAGGAATGGTTTGTTTACATCCTGCGCACTCCATCTTGCGGTATCTCAATGAACTATATATCTATTTACAAAAGTATGCTTGGAGATTCATTTGCTTTTAGAGGAAATGGTTTTGAAAGCACTCCATAGATGGCGCTATTACATAAATCGGTTATAAGGAGCACCTCGTAGAAAAATATTAAGCAGGTTATTAGAGGTTATAAATGCCGGCTTTTTAAATAACACTTTAACACTTTCAGATTTATATGCACTTACATCTGTACGTTCTTCACATAGTATACATGGGCTCAAGTGTTTGCCAGTTACAGTATTTTGGGAATAAAAGCGTTTGTGATGCGGCCACACCTTTTGATCACTTTTCACTTAGTCATTTGAGGCCATGGGCACATTAGGATCATGGGTCCCCTATGACCTAAATATCAGTTATCATTTGGTAATCTGGCAGGAACTAGGGGGCCCCATTCGATCACGGGGCTCTGGGCACGTGCCCAGTGGGAAAGAGGGGCCTGAGAGTACCTACATAAATAAATAAAAATTCTTTTTCTTCACAATCTGTCGGTAGGTACATAAAGTTTCGTCAGGCACAAATCACATAGCTTGTAAGAGACTGGAGTCATGAGCACATGGGATGTTAAAAACGGCTACTGTGATTCAGTGGCGATATGGGTAAAGCCGCCAGCTAATGTGGAGAACAACTGGAGAGGCCTACCTATGTCCAGCAGTGGACTGCTATAATAAATAAATAACCCAAGACATGCCACGCTGGGCCACACAGCGCCATCTAGCCCCAAACTAAGCCGAAGCTTGTACTATGGGTACTAGACAACCGATAAACTTACTTAGATAGGTACATTTTTTTTGTAAATAAATACATATTATACATAGAAAACACCCACAGACATGTTAATGCACACAAATGTTTGTAATGTGTGGGGATCGAACCCACGACCCTTGGCTCAGAAGGCAGAGGTCACTACCAATTGAGCCACCGAGCCTGTCAAATATTGGGTTACCTGAATACCGTTATTTTTTTTTGGGTAAGCAAATGAAACGACCGAATTCCAAACTGCACACGTTTTAATCAGTCGAAAAACAGTGTATTTTAACCCGAAAATGATAACAGTCAAAAATAAGCAACAGACATGCACACCGATCTCAGGCAAATCTTACTAATATTATGAAACTAAAAAATACGAATAGATTTTTCTCTTTTTATAATAAAAAAAAATTTTTGGACCACAATATATTAGACGATAAAAAAAATTTCAATTATTTTTGTTGATCCTTTTTAAGAATTGTAAAAAAGTATCACTTCTTTTCTGTGTACCAAATAAATATTTTCCATTTGAAAAATAAAACTTGCATTTTTTTTCCTAAAATAAAAATACATTAAAATAGTAAAAAAAAATATTTCCTATTAGTAAATATGCCTGAAATCGGTTTACATACAATTAATGATATGAACACGCTTTTTGAGGATCACAGATCGCACCCAAACGGTCGTTCAGTATGACGACTTTAGAAAACAAAGGAACTACAGAAAAAAAACACGATCAAAAAGTCAAAGTCATGACTTTGTCAGATAAAATGTAGTCAAGTAAAGAAATAGAGTTAGTGAGATAGAAAAACGTGTTGATAATTCGTTCATCGGGCTAGTGAAGTGTTAAAACATCTTAAAATGTTTGATAAAAGCAAATTATATCGTTATAGCTCAACTCGAGAGCCATTTTGTTTTTTTTTTTCATTTCTGTTCTAGAATATAATTAGCGAGTTCTTAAAGGACGTAAATGTCAGAATTTCACAAATGTTGCTGTGGACCACAATCACACACGATGTTAAGATAATAATATGGTCTGGGATGTAGCATGCTTACTTAGAAAAAGAAGTCTATTCATTCCAGCCTCGAATATTTGTAAGTTGTATTGTGCAGGCAAGACGTCAACTGGTACAGATTTTACCAGTTCGAGCCAAAAAGGAATTCGTAGTATGTCTTACAATAACAAATGTTTTAAAGTCTCACTCGATGCTTAAAGGAACCTTATGTGGCATAGTTAATAAAGTCAATGTTGGATTTCTAGACATTTACGTCTTAAGATCTAGATATAATAAATATATAAAAATAACACATAAAAAAGACGAACTATCAACGAAGGCGTAAAAAGTATTAGTCATGGCGTAAGTTCAAAAGTTTGGTCTTGCCTAAAGTCAATTTTACCAGTTTCGTAAAATCGTCATACTTTTGTTACATTAAAAACTATTTCAACAACAATTTTGGTTATCAACAGCATAATCACAGAATTCGTTTAGTAGCCTAAGACATACCCTTTTTTCAGTTTGTGCTTCAACACCCAGACGCGGATGCTACATTTTAGAGCCTGATTTTTGAAAAATTGATATTAATGAGGTATTTTATTTTGAGGTTTGTTCTGATTTTGGGAAAAGCATTTAAATTATATTTGACTTTTAGTAAAAGATTGTTAATTGTTAAAAAAAGATCTTATTTTTTTACCATACTTAAGTTATTGCTATTTAAATATTAAACACACATTTTTTTTAAAGACATTAATAAAAGAATTAAATGCTTTTCCCAAAACTTCGGAATTGACATTAGTAGTTAGTTAATTAAAAATCTTAAGTGCCATACCAAAACGTACAAAACAAACGTAATTTACGTTTATTTTTTTGTTATTTTTAAGTTTTTTTTTTATATCATTATACTTACTTACGACATAGCGTTAACAAGACAGGAGGTAGGTGTGCGGACGACTTTTTTACGTTACAAAAATTATTATTACTTTTTTTTGTATTTTTTTGTCGTCCACCCAGAGCCGTGGAAAGGTTGAGGGTATATTTAGAATCAGAGGTCTTTTGTAGAGATAAAATTATCTTTGACATCAATTGGATGAGTGTGGCTGTTAATCGAGCAGATTGGCGTGTTTTGGAAAGGCCCACGTCCAGCAGTGGACTGCCGCAAAAAATACAAACTAAACAAAATATTCTCAATTAATTTGTTGTGTGAGGCGAACAACTATTGAAATCATCACTTGAGCCAGTGTCACCGTGTTGTCCAATCAAAAATTGTCATAGAAGTGTCAAAATACTCGTTGACAAAGAAATATAAAATATGCCATAAAGGTCCATAAGTGTGAAAGAAAGATACGATCGATGTCCGCAGTCTCACATATACTATTTCTCCGTGGGCAACAAATCTATAGACACTATGATATATGTATAAAGTTTGAGTTACTGTCCGGCTCCAACATAAGGAGATAGTTGTATGATCAAATTTTTTTTATTTACAAAAAAAGCAACAAAATGGGTTTTATTAAAAAAAAAATCCCACAAAATTCAGTTCCAATCTATTCAATAATTAATGTAATTTTTCTTAACCCTCCAATTGCCTAAAAACAAGACACAAAGGAAGTTAAACAAGTGTCTGACATGGCGTCTAACGTGTTAAAATATTACCCCCTTTCCTTAGCACGGCCCCGACCACACCCCCCATGAAATACATATTAGGTTACATGCATTACATTACATCTACTTTACGATTTCATTATTATAAAATACAAGTTAGGTAGTATTGAATGGAATGCAAACATTTGTGTCCGTAGACAATTTTTTTAATATTTTCCAAACCTTTGTAAATTTTCTCTAAACTGTTCTCAACTATTGCACTATGGTTTCATAACAACATTTTTAAACTTTTCATCCGAAACGAGGAATCAATTGTAAAAATCCGAATAAATGGCGGTCGATTTAGAATTGCTTCTCTTTTCGTAATTTTTGTTAATATCTTTCAACATATTGTAAGTAGTTATGGCTAGGATCAGTACATAGCTTACATTTTAATTATTAATTACGTATATACTAACATGATATAGGCGGTAGAGGAGTTTCAGATGTGAGAAGGTAAGCCAAACCAACGTTAAAGCCTTAGATATAATTCTCATAGAAAGCAAATAAAAGAGATTGCATTTTTCGAGACAAAAAAAAATTGAAAATTTGACTTACCCCCCAAATAAAATCACTAACCAACTTTTTTTTTGTGATGGCTTCGAATATCAGTCTTTTGGGTTGAAATTGTATATGTATGTATAGCATTTTGAGATCATGATTACAGATTCAGCTTAGCGTTATGTTAAACATATTTTATATTATAACTATACTTATAAAGATTTCACTACAGAAGTGTGGGAAGACAAAACAAATCGTGTAAAAAGGGGAGGATGTTAAATATAATCAAAGTTACTAATTGTTAGTGACTGGCGTAAACATTGTTTAACTATTGAGTGAAAAATCGATTCAATAACACGATTTGCCAATAAATACGTTATAAAATTGCTAAAATAATAGATGAAAAATTCGCGGCAAAACTTAAAAGAAAAACATAAAACTTGCGAAGGTTCTAATAATGTTTCGAGGTAATTATTATTATTTTTTTTGTTATTATATTTTAGTCTTTGAATTATATTAATATTGTATTATCCTTTAGCTGCTTTGTTAATACACCTATGTGTTGGCAGTGTCATGTATAAAACATTATTTTTTTGTTATTGTAGCAAAATATTTTTTTACTTAAACAACATTTGGCTTCGACTTTCAGACAAGAATTTAATAAAATCTTCCAGCACAGTGGTCCGCGTCCTTTAGTGGACCAGGCACATCTATTTGTAGTTAGCAAAAATAAAGTACCTACTTGCAAGCGTAATAATAAAAAAATTACATAACGCCCGCACAATTTGAAAGCATTCGCTTACCGTATTTTGATTCCTGTGTCTAGAAAATCGTGACTTGAATCAATCCTTCGCTCATCATAATACATATTTTCCTAAATCACTCGATACAGAGCTAGCATCTAACTAATATTGAGCTTAATCTAATTTCTACACACAAACGCAACTAAACAACTACGTTACACCCTGTTTTCAAAAAACAAACCGTACATTTTATTTCGCTCTCTCATTAACTGAAAATCATTAGAAATTGAAGGCACGAGATTATATTTAATTTAATAAACATTCATTTTATTGCTTTGATAAGCTTCGTTCGAGGGCCGAATAGGAGTCAACTTGAAAACATGAAAATGAGTCAACAATGAAATTGGACGAAAAAATACAAACTATACATCGATGACGTCAAAGATAGTGTTACTTTGCGACAACTTAATGCTATAATATCTATTTTTGTTATGAACATACACATTATATAACATTATTTTCTTAGAACCAGATTTGTATGCATATACAGTAGCATAGTTTAATCTTTTGAGCACAATTTTACCTGAAGACTTTGATTTAAACTGACTAGTCTGCTCCTTGCACTAGAAAAGATCTTGTCTGTATATTGTGATTAAAAGAACCGTTGAAAAGTTTATGGTTAGTATATGTTTTAAAAGAACAAATAAATATCATTTCGCTTTGAAAAACTGTCCGTGAACTAAATATTTTGTCCCTATCCGGCCTCCTAAACATGAGAGAGAGAACAATAGGAATATCGTACAGGTTACATTGTGTATCCCGATGAACACAGCGGCGCGTAATCTAATGAACGGCACTTCAATTTTGGCAGTGGGCTGAGCACCATGTGGAGATGTTGTCGACTGTACTTAGTTTTTACTGGTGAAAATACACTGAATACCGATAATTTGTATATTTAAGGAAATATATTAGCCTTATAATCAATTTTTCTATTTCACGTTAACTAAATATATACGGTGTTGATTTCATACAATAAATAAATAAACTGTACTACTGTGTATTTTAAGGTTAAAAACCATAATCCCATTTCCTGATTGACAAGGGCCAACATCCCTCTTTTTCGTCCAAAATAAATATACAGACTACGCCAATGGAAAAAACTGTTATTATTTGTATAAATGTGAGCTGCAGTACAGAACATAAGTTATGTTATGTAGCTGAAGCCCATTTTATATTTGTTACACATCAATGCGAGTGGAGACCGCGTCTCGGCAAACGTAGTGTAGGACGCCCTCAAGCCAGGTGGAGTGGCGATTTGTAAATGTTTTCTTTAAAAAATATTTTTGATCAACTTTATGAGATGACATATTTTTATGTGTACACATTGTGTCCAATTAACAGAATGTATGGTACTTAAGGATAATATTTTAGGTTAATACCTAAAACATAATAAAAATCTGTACTTTAATTGGATTTCCGGAACACTTTGTTTATCATTATTGACATGTTATTATTTAGTAAAAATATCAATTTTTTATTTACGATATTTTTTTAAGTACAGTCGGCAACCTCAGACCGTGTTGACTTTCAAACGACGTTGTTTAAAATTAATTTATGGCACAACATTTTCACTATCTTATTGCGATATTTTTATGTGTTTCATTTTTAGTCACATCATTTGAAAAATTAAAATAAAAAGAGTAAAATAAAATAATAATTGGTTAGTAAATATAGTAATTGGAAGTATAGCTACAAATTAAACAAGATTTAATCGTTTTACTAGAAAGAGATAGGACAATATTATAAGCGCTAAAGATTTTAATGGTTGGTCTTCTGTTACTTCTGATCTTCAGCCACTGGCACTGTTATAAGGTACATATTCAATTTTATCAGTAAAAATGAGGTAAGTATAGTTCAACGTAGACACATAATACTATACGATAGTATGTTATCAATTGACCTGTATAAGAATCATTTAGAACTGGTTAACGACCGGCTTTACAAATATTTTCGTCAATTTACTTCTAATTGCATGTAGAGATAAAACTAATGACTTTTCTTACTAGAAAAAAGAGACTGTTAAATAACCTTTTTTATATTATTAATAATATTTTATTGGAAATATTATATCTATTCATTATGTATACGAAATTTCAGCTCCATCGGAAATGAGTTAAAAGCTTCCAAAATTACAGGGCAAGTTACTGGATGAACTATGAAAAAAGTCATTATAATTTTTTAACATTTTTATCAAACTTTGTAGGTAAATTGAGGAAAATGAAGAAAATGCTTTGAGCATAAAGTTCTTTTTTGTACTTTTTGTGTCATAAAGTTTATTTTTTGTAAATATGTATATAAATTGCATAGTGATTCCTCGTGCAAAATCTTAAGGTTAGATTAGACACATACATAAAGCATCGAATAAATGTAGGTATGTACTGTATATACGGAAATATTATTGTAAGTTAAAATGTATTAATTTATCTATTACGAGAAACGCCGAATCCTTGAGTTTCTGTACAAAAAATAAGGGTTCAAAGAACATCGAAAGATTATATCTCTCGGGAACAAGGAACCCAGCAAAAAGTTCCATAGAAACAGTCAAGAGGGGAAAACGTAACCTATTTAGAATAGAAAAAAGGGCTGATGATGATGACGAATCGATCACTAAAATTGTGAAAACTGTTTTAGTCAATCAACTATTGTTATATATCAATTATTATCGTCTATTTATCGGTGGCGGAGCTTGAAAGTCAACACACGGGTTTTAATACTAAAAACGATCTTTTTCCTAACATTGGACTAACATTGGTCGCTTTTTTTACAAAAACAAAAAAAGAGACAAATAAAAAAAATATACATTCAATCAACTGGTTTGAGATCCGATTTCATAATAATTTTTACAATAAAAAAAAACGGCATAAAAACGGAAAATAAAAAATAGATTGTTGTCATAATACATAATATAAATTAGGGAGACGTCTTAAATTTTTAACGCCGAGTTGCAATGGAAGGTATAAAATAAAAAAAATGTATTCCATGCCAAATTGTAACAACTTTGTTTGTATTTAATTAGGTTTCATGTAAATATTTTTAACGAAAACTCATCAATTATTTTTTTGATACAGTAACAATTGATAAGTATTTTTTTTTTGTTTTTAATTAAAATAAATGTATAAAAATAAAAGTAAAATATGTATTTTAAGGCGTTAAACGTTTAAGATATCCTAAAATTATGCATATATAAATTTTATTACCTACTTTACTACATTTAAGGTCCCTTGCCATTAATCTGTTTTTTTTTTTACTTAATAATAATGTTTTTCTCATAATTTGTAAAAAATAATTTATCGTAAATACTAAAAAATAAACAAGTTTAAAGACGTTTCGTAAAATTGAAAGTTACAAAAAAAGTGTAAATTTTTAAAATAGCTTTTTTTTATTCAAAATTTTAAAGGAAGCAACTGAGTATAAAACAGATAAAGAACTTTTTACAGATACAATAGCCTATAGATACTTAAAGTCACTTTGTAAATAAAAAAAAATTAAGTTCGCCAGCAAACTTTAAAAAAAAAAATCAACGCCAAGGGACTATACATGCACATGCACTTACTCTAGCATCTCCAGAAGCTTGTCTCTTCTCTCTACGTGCTCCGGCTCCGAGCAGTGGGCCATCAAGACAGATTCACCAACAATGAGGTTCTCGAAGCAAAGCGAACAGGCATACATCGCATCCCCGAAGCAAACAATCTTATTATCATCCCTATACATCTTCATCGGGTTCAAAACGGTGCTCGGCTGGATCTCCTTCCCGGCAGACACACATTTCTTTATATACGCTGTCTTGTACAAGAAGTGGATCTTCTCGCAGTGACTCTGACTCATAATGTGGTTAAGAAGACCGTTCTCATCGCTCTCCAAAATCTTGCAAGCAGGACAGTAGAACGTAATAACATTTTTGGACTCAAATTCCTGATCCATCTGCTCGCACTTCAACTGTATACTATGGACTTGAACGTAGAAAGTGATACGTTCAATAGCTGCCTTCTGTAGCAGAGTACTGTACAAACTCGTGTCCTGAAAACTGTTGTAACTCACAATTAGATCCAACGACTCCGAATAGGCTGTCAACGCTGAGCTATCCAGACTGAAATTGCCAATTGACGATGTGATGGACTGACTGGACACGGACGCATCGTTCTTATTCGTTAAGCCTGAATCCGTCTGCGTAGACGGAGAGCCGTGCAACTGACATCTGCAGACACATTTACATGAGTCTTCTTCGTAATCACTCAACAAACTCATGTTATTATCCTCCATTTCATGGTTGAAAAGATTAATCATGGCGTCTCGAATGTCGGGGAAATCAAAGTGTTTATACTTCTTTTTATTATTATTGTTAAGTCTTTTCTGATTACGCTTGTTCTTGTGCAAATCGAACGTGATTCTGCGGTTTCTCGGCATCACTTTTTTGCACATCTTCACCGCTTTCGACGGATGTTGCAAATAAACGTTAACGAAATCGTCTATGCAATGTTTCATTGATAAAAGTTGTTTTTTAACTTTGTATTTCGTTTCCTCGTCTTCTTTCTCCATTATGATGTTCCAGGAGCCGGCGGGGCTGAGTGCGCGTTCCAAGTTATCGATGTATTTAACTTCTCCGAGCATTTTCGGGATGTTCGGTACCGTTGTGGCTGGCAATGTAGTGACTATCGAACGGCAATGGAAGACTTTAGATACTTCAATGTGAAATTGGAATTCGCTTAACATTTTTTTCAAGAAACACTCTAGTTTTTCTAACTTCATTTGGTAACTTAACAGTAGGGATAGGCGGTCTTCATCGTTTTTATCTTCAACGTCACAGAAAGATTCAGGTGTCGCTGACGGTACCAATTGATGTTCTTCCGGAACGTGCAACTGGTCAACTTTCCGGCACATTCTGACCTCTTCCACGTCATCTGAGTCCAATGTTATATCCGTTTCTGATCTGTCGGATAAGGATTGTATATCGACGTCGTCGGAAGAATCTTCCGACATGACGTCGAAGATATCAAACGAGTGATTGAAATCGAAGCCCCGGAAGTGTTGGCTGAACAGGTCGGCGCTTTTGCTGTCCAATAAGATGTGTTTCGGAGTGTTTTCTACGTTGCTGGACGACCCTTGGTCCATCGAATCTGTCATTGACTGGCTTGCTTTTTTTATATCCACTCTCAATTTCTTAGTTCTTCGTTTTTCTTGCTTCGTCTCTGTGTTTATATTTTGTAAGTCGGTGTCCGATAAAGATGACTTCTTTGAAGTGAATTTTTTGACAGATTCTGGTAGTTTCAAGCTGGTTGCGCATTGTTTGGACGTGGAATCGGCTTCTGTGCGATCGAAATGTATATTTTTGGTCTCAAAAGAAATATTTTTGGGTTCCATCTCCTCTGGTGAACTATCCTCTCCAGGTTTCTTGAAATAATTAATATTGGACAACATCTTCCTAAATGAAAACGCCATTTTGATAATTCCAGGACTCCAATCACGGTTGTAAGATAACAAGACACAATTTTCCACGTTATCGCTGTGGGAACACAAAAAATATTTGTAAACAAATGGACGATTGTAACAAAGAAATTGCGATATACGAAATACTTTTAAATTTTTACCTTTTGACACTGTAACTGCTTTTATAATCGACACTTTGCGATGTACTCACGTCATTTTCAAAAGAAATTCATGGTTTTTAATTTATAATTACCGTCAAATGCAAAATAAAATAATTCAGATCCACCTCGACAAAGCTCGTAAATTGACAATCGAAGTAGAAGACGTATGATTGCTTTTTTTTTATTTAGCTGATTGCAGCTCTGGGCTCCTGACCATTTGAACTAGTCATTTTCAGAGTTTCTTAATAAATACTTCTGATTTAGGAAAATATTCAAATGAATTTAAAGGTGGAAATAATTATAAACCAGAACCTTGATTACATTTTATTTAAATTAAGACTGTCAGCATTTTCTCAGAGTTATTGGATTTCATTTGAATTCATTCAAATTCATTATGCGACTATTATAAAAAAAACAACCGTCAGAGTTATGTCATTGTGTTTTTGTGTTGTCTGTCAATTTGTTTGTCATTTACATCTGTTTTTGTTCTGTGTAGTGCATTGTAAACAAATTTATTGGTATGTACTTTTTGCAAATAACTTCTTTTACACGATAATTCATCAATAATATGTGTGTATGTCTTTTATTATAGTGGTAAAAATAACAGTCAACATTTCTACGGCATTGAACCGTACATCTTTGATTTTTTTTATCATAGGTAGCTGATACTGTGTAGCTGATATTATATAGGTATTACGAATATTTAATCAATAAACTCGGTTTTCATTATATGCTGCCCTAAACAAAAATATATACGTGAAGGGGGATTCATAATAAAATGTTGACGAATAACCTCAAAGTTTTTACTTACACAAACAAAGTTTGTAAATCCGTGACCAAAGAATACAATTCACCTTATTCACCGTACCATCTATTCTCTTTAACTTGCCTGACTGACGACCACCGTACGCTCGCTAAGCATCTGTGAAGCGAAGTGAAATATAGAAATATGTACTTATACTTAATATATAGTGTAGTGTTCTGTCTGTGGCACAAGCAAATATATAAAAATAAAATATCTTCAATCTTGTAGGTAGGTAACATAAATAATGTAATTCTTCTCTTTCGCTTTCCATCAGGCGTAGGGAAGCCAATATGTCGAGCCACTATAAAAAAAAAAAAAGTAGGGCGTCAATTAATCGAACAACCGCTTATAATACAATTAGTAAATCAATCTTTCAGCGAATGTACTTTTCCGGATCGATTAAAAATAGCGAAAATTAAACCAGTACTTAAGAAAGGAGGAAATCCTCATGATCCCATGCAATACAGACCAATAGCCATACTAACATCGACGTCCAAAATATTTGAAAAACCAATGTGCAATCGCATATATAAATTTCTGGAAAAATTTAAACTTTTAGATAAAAATCAATTTGGTTTCCGCGAAAAACACTCGACAACTCTTGCAGTCTATCATTATATTCAGGAAGCGCTAACATATATACGCAACAAAAACTACGCAGTTGGGCTCCTATTAGATATGTCTAAAGCCTACGACATGGTACAGCATGACATCCTACTGGAAAAACTGAACGGAATAGGTATTAGGGGACCGGCACATAGTTGGCTTAAGTCGTATCTTTCCAACAGAAATCAATACGTTCAAATAGACCACCTGGACGAATCCTCAGGCGAACTGTCATCAGCTCGGTCAGAAATGCTGACCAGCAAATGCTCCATCCCCCAGGGGAGTGTGCTCGGATGTGTCCTCTTCCTTGTCTATATTAACGACCTCCCCAAGTTAACCAACACTTACTGTTCACTCTTTGCAGATGACGTATCACTCCTTTTTGAATGTCCAAATAACGCTTTCAATAATAACCTCATCAAAGAAACTTTCGAGACAGTGGAGAAATGGTTGACCGAACACAACCTACAAATTAATACAAACAAAACCAACATCATACAATTCCGACCCTACCAAAAACGACCCCTAGATCTAAATCCTATTAAAAAACAAAAAAACATTAATGAAGTTACCGAACTCAATCTACTTGGCCTAACAATTGACACACAAATAAATTGGAAAGAGCATGTTTCAAAAATAAAACTTAAGATATCCCGATTTATATTTGCACTGAGCTTATTGAAAAGAAACACCCATACAGAGTGCGCGCTAACAGCTTACTACGCGTACGCGTACGCCTGGCTCCGGTACGGGGTGATCCTGTGGGGCGACAGCACCGACGCCCACGATCTGTTTGTAGCCCAAAAAAAGTGCCTACGTGTAATAGTTAATATAAAGCAGAGGGACAGCTGCAGACCACACTTCAAAAATTTAAACATTCTCACCCTCCCCTGTATTTACATATTGGAAACAGCAACATTCGTACATACTCATCTCTCATACTTTACATTCAATAATAATGTTCGCCATAAAAACAAAATAGCCCTCCCGGAACCTAAGCTCGAAATGTTCAAATCCAGTCCATATTACAGGTCCATACTCATTTACAATAAAATCCCCACAAATATTAAACACGAATCTAAACAGCATATTTTCAAAAACAAATTAAAAGCTCTACTATTGGATAGATGCTATTACTCAGTTAGCGATTTTATGACAGACAATTCCCTGAAATAACAACATTGTATATTGAGATATCCAACTTTAGATCATAATCATAACATCTAACCAACATTTAAACACACATAAGCGCCATCTGCAATGTTCAATACTGCAACACCCTATCCGGGTCATGTGATTTACTTTTAAGGCCTTAGCTGTAAGATCCTTCTATGTATGTTACATGTGCAATAATTAAATAAATAAATAAATAAATAATAATAAAATAAAATAAATAAAATAAAAATCGTTTAATTCAGGCACATGCCCATATTAAATAATAATAAAAAATTAAAAATTACAATCAATGTCAATCAATTAAATTAAAATAATAAATTAAATCCAATTATACAAAAATAAAATAAAAATAAAATAAAATCCAATTAAATACATTAAAAGACATTAAAAAAATTAAAAGGCATAATAAAATAAACTACAAACTAGGGACAACGAGTACACACAGGGACCGTATAGGCACGGGTACAGACACTATTATCGCTGCATAGCGTGAAGGCCAATCCAGTGCCTCAGGAATGGCTTATCCGAACTACTAGGCCCGCCCGAACCGTGCTACAATGATAGCTACAAACAATATTTGAGAATATTTTAAATGCTCCCAGTATGATTAACACTGTTTTTCAGTGAAAACCATCAGTAATTACACTATTATCTACACTTTTTTGCTTGATTCCTAGGTGTTCGTCATTATGTAATGTGTATAAAAATATATGTAAGTCTGAGTCAATACTGTTCGATTATCCGCAAATACCATTTATCTGACAGCTGCCACCGCCATGCCGGCCCAACCCTAACCCCCCTCGAGCTCCGGAAACCCTACTCACCGGCAGAAACACGACCCAGAGGTCATTTGACTGCGGTATTCTATAGGGTGGAGGTCCTTCCCCGGACGGGCGGCTCAATTCGAGCGAAGATTCGCTATGCCCTACCTCTCTTAATGTAATGTATTCTTAATTTAGTAGACAATGAAACCGTGTATAGACGTGGACTCGCTGCGCTCGGAGCACGAGTCGGACGAGCAGTGGGAGGTGCGCCGCAACTTCATGCTGGAGCACAAGGACAGCTTCGAGGAGGCCGAGCTGGTCACGCTGGCGCAGCTCTTCACTAATATTGAGTTCTTGGGTTGCAGGTGAGCTGTTGTCACTACATAGTATAAAACAGTCCCTTTTTTTCTGTATGTCCAAATGTATCTATCTATATAAACAAAAATGAATTGATGTTCGATTAAAACTCGAGAACGGCTGGGCCGATTGAGCTGATTTTGGTTTTAAAATGTTTGTCGTAGTCCAGGTTAGGTTTAAAAGGTAAATAATGGGTGGTACGAAGTCTGCCAGGCCAGCTAGTAATAAAGAAATATCAACAACAATCAACAATAATAAATAAATAACAACATCACATACATTGGCCCGATCCCAAAGTAAGTAGCTTAAGCACTTGTGTTATGGGTTTTAGAACAACGAAGGTACCACAAATAAACAACAAACAGACACGGAACAAACACAAGTGTTCGTCACACGAATGTTTGTCCCGGGTGGGAATCAAACCCACGACCCTTGGTTCAGAAGGCAGGGGTCACTACCAATTGAGCGACCGAGCCAGTCATCATGTATGCTTATATCTTGAAAACTACGCAACAGATTTTGATATGGTTCTTTTATTAGATAGAGGGATTCAAGAGGATGGTTAATATGCAGAGTATGGCACGCGTGCGAAGCAGGGGCGGGTCGCTAGTCTACAAATCTACACAAATAACATAAAGATTTGACTGTTTGAATTGAATAGGCTCTGAAACTAATTAGAATAATCACTGTCTTCGGTGAACATCATCATCAGCCTATTGCAGCCCACTGCTGGACATAGGCCTCTCCAGTTGTTCGCCACCTAGGGCAAACTTCTGGAGGATATACCCATAATCGCCACGCTGGGCAGGCGGGTTGACGATCGCAGGGCGTAGCTTCTTGCTCTGGTGACGCTGCTGCCCGTCATCGGCCTGTGGTAATGAGCTACGCCTTCTATCGTGATGGTTTTACCGCCACCAGTCGGTTTGCCAGAGCCTCGTTTGTTGTTCGGCAGGATGCACCACGGGCAGGTGAGGATGGCTTGGAGCGAAAAGGTGATAGGTCGCTCCTTTACATCCATCTCGAGAGGCCTATGTCCAGCAGTTGACATCTTAAGTTGCTAATGAAGCTTCAGTAAAGAGTACGATTGGGCCAGGGGCTTTTAAAAAAAAAACATTATTCACTTTTAGGTACCCACCAGAGACAATGAAGAGGATATCAATGCTCTCCGAGAAGGTGGCTGCCAAGTATCGGGACAGCCGCAGGAACAAGCTGAAGAGGACGTTCGTGCAGGCCAGCGACGCGGCCGAGCAGAAGGCCAAGCGGACGTTTAATAATAACAAGTAGTCGACAGCCGAATGTGGTAGTAAGAGGGACTTTGGGGGGTCAAAATAATTACATTATATGTAGTCCGTATTTTAGACCATAAAAATGTATTCGACACGTTTTTTTTTATAGTATCACGACATGATGGCTTCCCTACGCCTAATGGAAAGCGAAATAGAAGCCCAAGTTGCTGTAACAACTGGCAAGTAACTCGTCAGTTACCTGTAAGTTGCCACTGCCATGCCGGCCCAGCTCTAAATCCCCACGAGCTCTGGAACGGTATTTTTCCTTTTTTCATTCAAATAAAAAATATCAAAGATACAAGGCATCAAAAGCTAGGTGTGGGAGTGTTTGACGTCCCTCGCTCCCGTAAAAATGCCTCACCGAGTGACGTCACGCGTAATTTCAACGGGCTTTATCTTTGTAATTTTTAGTCTAATTTACAATTAAAAAATACGTGTCTTTTATTTCTGAACAAGCTAAGAGACGGACTAATTATATTTTTTAAACAAAACATCCCTTTTGGACATTTTGTGAATAACGAAATCTGTTCCATTGTTCAACATAGTCCGATGAATGGTTTTAAATATAAGAAATGAATATTATGATAAAATAATTTTAATTAAGATTAGATTTTAAGAACTAAATAAAAAGAAAATATGTAAATGCAATAAAAAACGTTTATTAAAATAATTTGATTTACAAAATCATGTAATATTATTTCTTACTAATTAATTCCTTATTTATATACATAAGCTCAGTAATTTTAAGATACCTATCTTTCTTTTCATAAATGCAATCAAAGTATGGATAAAAACCTAGTATATGTTTTTTTAAACTCGTATACAAATTACTTTGAAATGTCTCAAGTTTGTGTAGCTCTGAATGGTCACATTTCATTAGCCAAGGTCGGATTAATCGGTCAAATATTTTCGAGCTTATTTCGCCATATATTTCATTTATGGTAAATATCCGACCAGGGGCCCTACTACAGAAAACGATCGTTCGTTGAACGGATCGCTTATTTGTGCCCCATAAATCCCTCTCATTTGTCCCTCCCGTGTTCGAATATACGAACTAAAATTCGTCAATTTCGATTTTCAACAATTTAATTGATATATTAAAACACGGGAGGGACAAATGAGAGGGATTTATGGTACCAAAGTACGCGATCCGTTCAACGAACGATCGTTTTCGTTTTTGGGAGTAGGGCCCCAGGGCCGTCTCTACCAGGGGGTGCGTTGCACCGGGGGCGCCAGGCGAGCGCTGAATTTTATATTTTATTGAGGACAGGCGACGCGGCGCAGGCCCGCGGGACCACGACGGGACATATAGATACTTAAGACGGCCCTGGATCCGACTTTGGCGAAATGAGCTCGAAGATATTTGTCGGATTGATTCGACATTGGCGGTTAAAAGGTTCAATTGGGTTCAATACATTTGAGTGAAGTTACTAAGCCATGCTCGCCCCATAAGTCAAGCCCAAATTCAGTATTGATTGAATACATACATAATCTTAACTAATATTATAAAGCTGAAGAGTTTGTTTGTTTGTATGTTTGTTTGTTTGTTTGTTTGAACGCGCTAATCTCAGGAACTACTGGTCCGAATTGAAAAATTCTTTTTGTGTTGAATAGACCATTTATCGAGGAAGGCTTTAGGCTATATAACATCACGCTGCAACTATTAGGAGCGAAGAAATAATGGAAAATGTAAAAAAAAAAACGGGGAAAAAATAACTATTCCACGCGGACGAAGTCGCGAGCACAGCTAGTATCTTAATAAATTAAGGAAACTGGCAGCATCGTTTACCTGGGTACAAATTAAAAATACTGCGGTTACCAACCCGCCTGCCAAGAGTGGTGACTAAGGCATATATCCCACAAATAACAATTTGTCATTTTGGGAAAAACATATGTCCAGCAGTGGGCATCTGGCTGATGAAGATAAAATAAATAACTTGAAAGAGGATTGTCAAGAAAACATTACAATAAATAGATTTAGGGGCTGCGCAGACGACAGACTTTTTGTGCGATAGAGTCTGCGTCTGAGACGTTTAAAAAGAGCGTCTAGGTCCCTACAGCTCTGCCGGCAGAATGATCTAAGATCTGCCTTGAGTCTATGATATACCCGCGACAGATTTTTGCGCGTCGTGTGCGTTACTGCATATAATTGCATCACAGACTAAAAAGTGCGTCACGGATAGTTTGTCGTCTGCGCTGCCCCTTAAGAGAAAGTAGAAGGTACTTGATTAGCTTAAACGAAAAATCTGAGGGCGTCCTACACATTTACTGATGGCCAGTCTCCACTTCAGAACTCGTTTACCCCAACGGTTCATCAGTTCTACGGCTGACTGCCACTTCAACTCAACCGGTGAGATACATCGATGACTTTTGCAATAGGGAATATGCATGTAAAATAATTTCATGTATTTACTAATTTATCGTAAAAAAGATAAAAATATAATATATTACAAACAGTGAAAACAAAATAAAAATTGGGCGAGATACAGTCGTTGAAAGTAACTATATCCGTCTCTCTCACGTCAAACAGATTTTTCTATGGAGTTTGTATGGCGGGCACGGTACGTGACGTCATCCGCCACGTCGGATTTCTCTGTCTAAACAATAACTTTAACGCTTTATAACTCGCTTAATAGAAAAGGTATTTTAAAAATTCTTCGATATTTATGTATCTGGAAGATAAATGATCTCAATAAATCCATTAAAAAAAGTCATGCATATTCCCTATAGGCTTGTTGCCGTAAAAACTGTAATTAGTCCGTCTTTTAGCTTATTCAAAAATAAAAGACACGTATTTTTTCATTTGTAAATTGCGACCAAAAATTACAAAGATATAGCCTGTTAAAATTACGCGTGACGTCACGCCGTGTGGCATTTTGTCGCACGGAGTGACGTCAGATTCCCGCTCCTAAATTTTGATGACTTGTATCTTTGTTATTTTTTGTTTAAAAGAAAAAATACGTGTCCAATATTTTTTTATAATCTAAAACGCGGACTAAATATAGCGTAAGTATTTTGACTCTAGAAATAACCCTATTCCTTTCCACACATTGTATATGTCACCGAAAAATAACAAGAATCTTAAGTTGATCAATTTCCTAGGTAGTTGATTAACTTTCGGATTATAACAAACGATAGTTGAAATGTATTATTTAACGCAATGGATTTCAGTTAGTTGATCAACTTACGGTAGCCTGACAGTCATTTAAGAATTTACGATTTTGACACAAGTAAAATCGTCCTCAAATGGGCCAATCGTGGCTCAATGTACTATTTAACGGTGCACTATTACCCGTAACTTAATACACTGTTCCCTGATTGGTTGCCGGATAACGCCACGCGAGCCATTGAACCAATCAACGTTCACCTCACCTTCGTCGGATGATGTTACGGCAAAACCCCGTAAAATGATCAATTTACTAAAATACATACGATAAATAATACATTTTAACTGCCGTTTATTATTTTCCGGAAGTTAATTAACTACCTAGGAAATTGATCAACGTACGATTCTTGCTATTTTCCGGTGACATATTATGGGTACATCCTCCAGATGTTTGCCCTAAGTGGCGAACAACTGAAGAGCCCTATGTCCAGCAATGGACTGTGGACTGCAGACGATTTCCACACATCATTCGCTCATAATAAATTATGTACAATTCATAACATTATCACAATCACATTATAGTCCGACCATTTATGTATCACCTATATCAGTCTCTGGTTCTCAGGCCCCATATAGATGTTCTTCTGGTCCCGACCGTAGGCCTCGCGATGGCGCTGAAACAAACCAAGAAAATATTTAAAATAATTTACTTGTGTGTGGATTGTGTTAACGTGCGTGAACACGTGTGTGTGTGTATATAGTGAGAACGTGCGTGTGTATAGTGAGAACGTGCGTGTGTATAGTGAGAACGCGCGTGTGTATAGTGAGAACGTGCGTGTGTATAGTGAGAACGCGCGTGTGTATAGTGAGAACGTGTGTGCGTATAGTGAGAACGTGCGTGTGTATAGTGAGAACGCGCGTGTGTATAGTGAGAACGCGCGTGTGTATAGTGAGAACGTGTGTGTGTGCGTGTGTAGGGAGTGTAAAACACGTATGTGGGGAGAATGTGATCGTGTGTGTGTGCGTGTGTATGGATGGGTGTGCAGCCTCACCTGAACATGAACTGGTTGACCTGTATGGCGGGCAGCGCGGCGCTGTGTGTGTGTGTGTGTGTATGGATGGGTGTGCAGCCTCACCTGAACATGAACTGGTTGACCTGTATGGCGGGCAGCGCGGTGCTGTGTGTGTGTGTGTGTGTGCATGTGTGTGTGTGTGTGTGTGTGTGTGTGTGTGTGTGTGTGCATATGTGTGTGTGTGTGTGTGTGTGTGTGCATGTGTGTGTGTGTGTGTGGAAAGTGTGAAAGCGTGTATGTGAGTGGAAAGTGTGAATGCGTGTATATGTGTGGAAAGTGTAAATGCGTGTATATGTGTGTAAGGAAAGTGTGAAAGCGTGTATGTGTATATGGAAAGTGTGAATGTGTGTGTGTGTGTGTGTGGAAAGTGTAAATGATCGTGTAGCGTGTAGGGAGGGAGTGTGAACGTGTGTATGGGGAGAATGTGATCGTCTGTGTGACGCGTGTGTATTCGTATACTAATGTGGAAGTTGTGAACTGTTGGTATGAATGTGTAGGATGGGTGTGCAGCCTCACCTGAACATGAACTGGTTGACCTGTATGGCGGGCAGAGCGGCGCGCAGGGCGGACATCGAGCCGCCGTGCAGCATGCCCCAAATCTCCAAGTACTGCAGCGACGCCATGCTGCCCAACTTGCTGCCAAGTGACATCACAACGGTTTAATTCATGACATCAAAGGGATCAACAGAGGTAGGGCATAGCGAATCTTCGCTCGAATTGAGCCGCCCGTCCGGGGAAGGACCTCCACCCTATAGAATACCGGAGTCAAATGACCTCCGGGTCGTGTTTCTGCTGGTGAGTAGGGTCTCCGGAGCTCGTGGGGGGTAGGGTTGGGCCGGCATGGCAGTGGCAACTGACAGGTTTACTAACCAGTTACTTGCCAGTTGTCACAGCGATTTGGGCTTCTGTTTCGCTTTCCATCAGGCGTAGGGAAGCCATTAT
Source organism: Conogethes punctiferalis (assembly GCA_031163375.1). Lineage (NCBI taxonomy): Eukaryota > Metazoa > Arthropoda > Insecta > Lepidoptera > Crambidae > Conogethes > Conogethes punctiferalis. The sequence goes on along the minus strand of CM062106.1, from coordinate 1,173,998 downwards.
GTCGAGCTATTATAAAAAAAATTAAATGCTGTGATGTAGTAGATACAGATAGGTATACTGGCAAGTATTTGACTGGCTCGGTGGCTCAATTGGTAGTGACCTCTGCCTTCTGAGCCGGGGGTCGTGGGTTCGATTCCCGCACAGTACAAACATTTGTGTTCATAAACATGTCTGTTTGTATTGGTCTGGGTGTTTAATATGTATTTATTTACAAAAAAAAGTATCTAAGTATGTTTATCAGTTGTCTAGTACCCATAGTACAAGGTTCGGCTTAGTTTGGGTCTAGGTGGCGCTGTGTGGCCCAGCGTGGCATATCTTGGGTTATTTATTTATTTAAGTGACGTCACAAGGGCATTCAAAGAAGGGAGGAAGTTCTCAATTCCCACTCATACGGGCAGGTGAAGTTGGCTTGGAGCGAAATGATGATGGGCCGTGTTACGAACTCGTTTGTATTTCTTTTTTATTTTATAAGGTTTTTCTATTCTTTTTGTCTATTTGTTGTTGTCTAATATATGACGTACAAGCTCCTACGGCCTTTTATTTCATCATCAGCCTATTGCAGTCCACTGCTGGACATAAGCCTCTCCAGTTGTTCGCCACCTAGGGAAAACTTTTGGAGGATATACCCATAATCGCCACGCTGGGCAGGCGGGTTGGCGATCGCAGGACGTAGCTTTTTGCTCCGGTGACGCTGCTGCCCGTCATCGGTCTGTGGTATTTAGCTACGCTTCTATCGTGATGGTTTTACCGCCACCAGTCGGTTTGCCAGAGCCTCGTTTGTTGTTCGGCAGGATGCACCACGGGCAGGTGAGGGTGGCTTGGAGCTAAAAGGTGATAGGTCGCTCCCTTCCATCCCAGCCTTTTATTTATCTTTTCGAAATTAATTCCTAAATTCTAAAAATCATTGTATTATTACATCTCTTTCGGTTTGTAATAGGCCGTGTAGTAGTCACTATCAGACAGGGTTTGCTATTTTCACTGGCTCACCACTACATCCAGCTCCGAGCGCAGACGCCTGATCCGACCAGCACCGTGGCTTAACCCGGACTGTCGATCGCAGCGCCCCCTCTACTGGTGTACGTGAGACAATGTATATGTCACCGGAAAATAGCAAGAATCGTAAGTTGATCAACTTCCTAGGTAGTTGATTAACTTTCGGAATATAACAAACGGTAGTTGAAATGTATTATTTAACGCAATGGATTTCAGTTAGTTGATCAATTTACGGTAGTACGATTTTGACACAAGTAAAATAGTCCTCAAATGGGCCAATCGTTGCTCAACGTACTATTTAACGGTGCACTATTACCCGTAACTTAATACACTGTTCCCTGATTGGTTGCCGGGATAACGCCACGTGAGCCATTGAACCAATCAACGTTCACCTCACCTTCGTCGGATGATTTTACGGCAAGACCCCGTAAAATGATCAATTTACTAAAATACATACGTTAAATAATACATTTCAACTGCCGTTCATTATTTTCCGGAAGTTAATCAACTACCTAGGAAATTGATTAACTTACGATTCTTGCTATTTTCCGGTGACATATGCAATATAACGTGGCTGACAATCTTAAATAGGTGTCCTTGAAAACAAAACAACTTAGTTCCATTTTCATAATTTTGATTTCGATATTTTTTTGTTAAAAATGTATGAAAAATGAAAATGAAATGAAAAAAAAATGAAAATGAAAAATGCTTTATTACTATCAGAAAAACCTAGACTATACAGTTGATGGTAGTTTTAATCATGAAAGTATATAAATTGCACAAGTCTAAGGAGTAATGAATGGAACAGGGGATCCCAAACTAGGCTTAGCCTGTATCTTGGGTAACCAAAAATAATTATAGTTATAGTAGTAACAGAGCATAATAAATACTACAAAATCCAACTTATAAAGCTAACAGTGCCAGTTTGGTGAGTTGAAGGTGTATGTGTATAGTATGCAAGTATGGTAATCACAATTGTTTCTAAAGTGGCAAGATAGATTCGGTTGCCTGATAGTCCAGAGTCTGTAACCATAAAGATAATGCTGCCTTAGCCTGTTTCAATGTGGAAGATTTGATGTCACAGAATTTGAGAATACGGTTGTATAAAGCTGGAAATGCGTAGGCTGGAAATCCTTTTTGCAAAGCTAGTCCCCACCACAGGAGTTGGAATTCTGATACACACGCCTTTTGAGGAAGACTGAATAGTCTGCACTTTTGAGGATGCTTTTGTGTGAAGCAATAGTATACTTTGTATACTCACGTGAGCACGTGCGGGGGCAGCAGGTAGCAGCGCGAGAGGGGCCAGGTGTTCGAGTCTGGTCAGCGTCTGTACAGCGGTTAGGGCTACGCCCGTCACTCGGGAGCAGTCCGACAGGTCCAGCTCGAGCAGGCGGGGACACCGCGACACCAGCTGGACTACCACTGGCGGGGAAAATGAGATTTGGGTTAGAGCAGTGCGATGGACACTTCATATAATCTATACTTATAATAAATCTGTAGAGAGGTCAATTCTGTACATAAAATATTTTTCCAAATAACTATCAGGGGGTGATAAAGTGATCGATACTGATACCAGATTTTGTCTGTCTGTCTGTATGTTCGTTATAGAAAAAAAAACTACTGAACAGATTTTGACGAAACTTGGTACAATTATTCTTCATACTCCTGGACAGGTTATAGGATACTTTTCATCACGCTACAATCAATAGGAGCGGAGCAGTGACGGGAAGTGTTGGGAAAACGCGAGAAATTTAAACCTGTATGTTTTGAACGCGCATTACGCGAAAACTACTGCATAGAATTGAATGCGGTTTTCACCAATGTATTGCTAGAGGTCTAACTTAAAACTTAGGCACAAGGTATAGATGGGTTTTATATGGAAGTCCGTTATTTTTGAAACCCGATATCCACGCGCGACGCCGCTGGCACAGCTAGTAATAATAATAAAGTTTTTATTTCCATGTAACAAGTAGTGAAGAACTTATATCTAACGGCTCTGCACTAAGCATAGTGCTTGTATCGCAGTAACCTTTACAAATTACCAGGTACATTTATTGGTCACGGTTCGGATTCGATACAATATAGATTGATTGTAATTATACCATTTTTATTTGACAGGCTTGATGGCTCATTTGGTAGTGACCTCTGCCATCTAAGCCAAGGGTCGTGGGTTGGATTCCCGCACAGTACAAACATATGTGTTCATGAACATGTCTGTTTGTATTGGTCTGGGTGTTTTCTATGTATAATATGTATTTATTTACAAAAAAAAGTATCGTCAGTAAGTTTATCAGTTGTCTAGTACCCATAGTACAAGCTTCGGCTTAGTTTGGGGGCTAGATGGCGCTGTGTGGCCCAGCGTGGGCATGTCTTGGGTTATTGATTTATTTATTTTTCATTTTATGTTCATGAACATGTCTGTTTGTATAGGTCTAGTTAGATGTTTACTATGTATAACCATACTCTAAGGTGCCCGACCCTAGTGGGGCAGAATACACATAAATATAAATCTGTGTAATATGACCCACAATATAGCAATCTACCTTGCCCGACTAGTGGTGCGATTTAGTGGGGCAAAATAGACTATTCCTATGTCCAGCGTGGTTAGTCCTACTTTGCCCCACTAAGGCGCTCCACCAGTGGGACAAAGTGGACCGCTTCAACAATAGGCTATATGGCTAAAAATTGTCTTAGTCCGTCTTTTTAGCTCATTCAAAAATAAAAGACACGTATTTTTTATTTGTAAATTAGATTAAAAATTACAAAGTTGTAGCCCGTTGAAATTACGCGTGACGTCACTCGGTGAGGCAATTTTACGGGAGCGAGTGACGTCAAAGACTCCCACTCCTAACTTTTGATGCCTTATATCTTTGCTATTGTTTATTTGAATGAAAAAAGGGAAAAATACGTGTCTTTTACTTTTGAATAAGCTGAAAGACGGACTAATTAAAATTTTTAGCCATAATAGCTTGAGGAGCTCGGTGGCGCCCGCGTCTTGTTCGCTTAACAATGATCGCAACGTTGTGCAACCATCGGCGCGGTCAATCCGATGATGGGTGACCGACATTTGACACCGATTTCCTCCGTGCTTCGGAAGGCACGTTAAGCTGTTGGTCCCGGGTGCTATCTTTACCAACTCAGATAGCAGTCGTTACATCATATCAGAGATGATGATAACTCTGACGCCTAAACTGGGAATGGGTATAGCTTACCCTAAGTGTTGCGGAGGTCTGATGGCAGTCGCTCGGTGTGTAAAAGCTTAGCCCTCGCCAAATCTCTCAGTTTGGGGAAGCCGACCCTGAGGACAATCGGGAAAAAGGCTAGGATTTTTTTTTTATAGTGGCTTGACATAATGGCTTCCCTTACGTCTGATGGAAAGCGAGAGAGAAGCCCAAGTCGCTGTGACAACGGGCAAGTAACTGGTCAGTTACTTATCAGTTGCCACCGCCAATGCCGGCCCAACCCTACCCCCCCACGAGCTCCGGAAACCCTACTCACCGGCAGAAACACGACCCGGAGGTCATTTGACTGCGGTATTCTGTAGGGTGGAGGTCCTTCCCCGGCGGGCGGCTCAATTCGAGCGAAGATTCGCTATGCCCTACCTCTCTTCAGGATGATGATGAATAGCCTATTGTTCATGATGATGATGATGTATAGTTCATTCGCGTTAAGAAAATAGTGACTCATCACCGACTGCCGGCCAAGCCACACCCCCTAGCCAATTAAAACGCTAGAAATTATAATTTTCTAGCGTTTCTTTCTAGCACTATTTTCTTAACGCGAATGAACTATAGTGTTTAACACTCACTTTCGTTGGTATGTTCTTGGCGCCGCCCACGTTGAGCCGCTGCAGCCTCCTCGGCAGCTCGCTGACCAGCACCGCCAACGCCTCTGCACTCAGTCGGCCACCACGATATGTTTAGCGCTTGGAGGCTGAAATGTAATAAAAAAAAACATCAGACAAATTATCGCTTGTGGAACTCCTTACCTTTATCCGTCAGACAGTCCCAATCCCTTCCTATTTTCAAATCTCGATTAAAAGATCACTTTTTGGCACATTAACATTTCTCTATTTCTCTTCTCAATCTCTCTTTTTCTCATCTCACTGTAAGATTTAGGATGCTGGCACTGCATAACTCGATTCCATATAGTAGATACCGATTGTATATGTTTGTATATATTATTTTTGTATGTATTTGTGTATATGTTGTATGTCTGTATAATATTTATATGCGTGTATAGTAATGTATATTATATTGTATATGTTTTAAACCTATGTATTTACGAGTATTATATCTGTATTTTACTTACGTATTCATTTATTTATTATTATGTATTTATAGTTTTGACTAAATCTGTTTCATCAGTCGATTGTTCACCTCACCCCTTCTGTTTAATCTATCCTCTACCTGAAGGTTGTTGGAAGAGATCGCTTAGTAGCGATAAGACCGCCTAAATTGTACTACTAGTTGTTATACCTTGTCTATAAATGTTTGTATTTTGGTGCAATAAAGAATATCTTATCTTATACCTACATTGCTCTAAAAGTAATGTGAAATCTTTAACGGAATCCATGGGGCAAGAAGTTATTGAAATTGGAACTCCATAAAGGTAAAGAAAATGCCCATTACTTATCATATATTCTCACGAATAGTTACAACATCACATACATTGCTCTAAACCCAAAGTAAGTAGCTTAAGCACTTGTGTTATGGGTATCAGAACAACGAAGGTACCACAAATAAATACTTAAATACAAATATAAACACCATACACGGAACAAACACAAGTGTTCATCATACGAATATTTAAACCCGGGTGGGAATCGAACCCACGACCCTTGGTTCAGAAGGCAGGGGTCACTACCAATTGAGCCACCGAGCCATCTCGAAAGAATGTAATAATTTGTATACGATATGTTATGCGCTTGGAGGCTGAAATGTCACACACACAAAAACTGACACAAGTGGCGATTATGGGTATAATCCTCCAGATGTTGCCCTAAGTGGCGAACAACTGGAGAGGCCTATGTCCAGCAGTGGACTGCAATAGGCTGAAAATCTATTATTTACTTATTTTTTATGCTGATATACAATTAAGAGAGGTAGGGCATAGCGAATCTTCGCTCGAATTGAGCCGCCCGTCCGGGAAGGACCTCCACCCTATAGAATACCGCAGTTAAATGACCTCTGGGTCGTGTTTGTGTCGGTGAGTAGGGTTTCCGGGAGCTCGTGGGGGCTAGGGTTGGGCCGGCATGGCAGTGGCAACTGACAGGTAAACTGACGAGTTACTTGCCCGTTGTCACAGCAACTTGGGCATCTCTCTCGCTTTCCATCAGGCATCAAAAAAATTAAGATTAAATGAATGACTTACCCCGTGCATCCCCTTGAGTATCGAGGCCAGCCCTACGTCCGTGATGCCTTGAGCCATTGTTAAATTTAACGTTTTCAAGATTATTACATTTACCTGAAAAGAGAGAAATTGCATATTTAAGTGATTTATTATTATTAGTTTACAGGTATTTGACAGGCTCGGTGGCTCATTTGGGTAGTGACCTCTGCCCTCTGAGCCAAGGGTCGTGGGTTCGATTCCCGCACAGTACAAACCTTTGTGTTCATGAACATGTCTGTTTGTATTGGTCTGGTGGTTTTCTATGTATAATATGGATTTATTTACAAAAAAAAAAGTATCGTCAGTAGGTTTATCAGTTGGTGTGGTACCCATAGTACAAGCTTCGGCTTAGTTTTGGGGCTAGATGGCGCTGTGTGGCCCAGCGTGGCATGTCTTGGGTTATTTATTTATTTAGTCTCGAGGTTAGATTCAGTGGAAATATCTGATACACAGATTTTTTACAAGGAAATCCACGCTAACATTCTCTTCCATTAAAGTGTTTTTTAATTTAATTGTAATTTTTTGATTTATTTGATTGATTGTATGAATTTGTTATTGGTCCTTTGTTGACATGAATATAAGAATATTAGCTATATTTATAATAAATCTGTAGAGAAGTCAATTCTGTACATGGAATATATTTCAAAATAACTTTCAGGGGGTGATAGTGATCGATACTGATGCCAAAAATGCATTCAGTAAATTTTTGTCTGTCTGTATGTTCGTTATAGAAAACAAAAACTACTGAACGGATTTTAACGAAACTTGGTACTATTATTCTTCATGCTCCTGGGCAGATTATAGTATACTTTTCATCACGCTACTATCAATAGGAGGAGAGTAGTGACGGGAAGTGTTGGGAAATTTTATCTGCATGTTTGATTGCGCATCACGCAAAAACTACTGCATGGAATTAATGCGGTATTTACCAATGTATTGCTGGAGGTCTAACATTAAATTCAGGTACTATTTTATAGAAGTTCGTTATTTTTTTTTACCACGCGTGCGACGCCGCCGGCACAGCTAGTTATTAATAAATTAATATATAATCCTTACACAGTTCCCTTGGATATGAATTATTCCCAAAGGAGATTCAAGACGCCCCCTAGACTACCATAACGTCCTACTTTCCTCTGCATCCGCTGCATCCTCTAGGGGGTGTTTTCAGCCCCCTTTTAGGAAAATATGTCCTTAAAATTTAGTAATTCGTAGCCATAGACTCATTGATAAGTTCACGAAGCCACCAAACGCCCCCTAGGGGCCGTAACAGGCAACTTTGGGAACCTATGTCCTACATTATAGCCTCTAACTCACCGATAAGTTGACAAGTGGCGTCCTCTAGCTGCACGCTCTCCAGACTGAGCTTCTTGAGGCTCGGACAGCGCTGGAGCCAAGCAGTTGAGCGTTCTGGTTGTCTATGGAGCACACGCTGAGGTCCAGGTACTGATGCGGCTCGGGGAGGGGGGGCGTGGTGGGGTGCCACTCGCCTATCTGGTGAGAAATATTGTGTATTAGAATCTAAAAAAAAAACATTTTTTTTCTTGTTTTTTTTTATAGTGGCTCGACATAATGGCCTTCCCTACGCCTGGTAGAAACCGAAAGAGAAAGCGTCGCTGTGACAACGGGCAAGTAACTGGTCAGTTACCTGTTCAGTTGCCACCGCTATGCCGGCCCAGCCCTGACCCCCCACGACCTCGGCGAGCTAGGGTGGAGTGTAAGGGAGCGACCTATCACCTTTTCCCTCCAAGCCAACCTCACCTGCCCGTGGTGCATCCTGCCGAACAACAAACGAGGCGCTGGCAACCGACTGTGGCGGTTATAACCATCACGATTGAAGGCGTAGCTAAATACCACAGACCGATGACGGGCAGCAGCGTCACCGGAGCGAGAAGCTACGCCCTGCGATCGCCAACTCGCCTGCCCAGCGTGGCGATATATGGGTATATCCTCCAGATGTTTGCCCTAAGTGGCGAGCAGCTGGAGAGGCCTATGTCCAGCAGTGGACTGCAATAGGCTGATGATGATGACATATAATATTGCATTCGTGCGAAGCCGGAGCGGGCCGCTAGTTGTGGTATAAAAAGAAATTCACAGTACTAGTGTACTCACTTCTGAACTAGCCAATCTGACTATGATGGGTTTCCGGTCCAGTATCCTGCGAGCGCGTCCCTGTTCAGCGACTTGTTGCCAAGGTCTAGTCGCTGCCACAGCGTCTCGTCTGAGCCCACCCTGTGCCACCTGTAAACGACATTGGGAAAACATATACGTCATCATATAGACGCGCCGAATATTCGTTTGATATTCGGCGTATTCGGCATTTTTTCCACTATTTGTATTCGGTCGAATTATTTGGTTTTAGTGCCGAATATATTCGGTTTGAGTATTTCTATATTACTTGGCTACATAACATGGAATGGAATGCGGCCGACACCCACGCTACGCCGCTGCATAAGGGATGAATAGTCACTGGGGACCAATAGTCAGTGGGGACAACACTCAGTGGGGACCAATAGTCACTGGGGACCATAGTCCGTGGGGACCAATAGTCAGTGAGGACCAATAGTCAGTGGGGACCAACACTCAGTGGGGACCAATAGTCCGTGGGGACCAATAGTCTGTGAGGACCAATAGTCAGTGGGGACCAACTCTCAGTGGGGACCAATAGTCAGTGAGGACCAATAGTCACCGGGGACCAATAGTCAGTGGGGACCAATAGTCATCATCATCAGCCTATTGCAGTCCACTGCTGGACATAGGCCTCTCCAGCTGGCTCGCCATTTAGGGTAAACATCTGGAGGATATACCCATAATCGCCACTTGGGGCAGGCGGGTTGGCGATCGCAGGGCGTAGCTTCTCGCTCCGGTGACGCTGCTGCCCGTCATCGGTTTTTGGTATTTATCAATGACTAAAAGTCACTGGGGACCAATGGTCAGTAGGGACCAATAGTCACTGGTGCCATTAGTCACTGGGGACCAATAGTCACCGGGGGACCAATAGTCACTGAGGAGGCCTATGTCCAGCAGTGGACGTTTTTGCTAGGCTGTACCTCTTGCAGACCAGCATGCAGTGCGCCAGCGTCGCTTGGGCAGCCAGCGGAAGACGGCCAGCACGACCTCTTCGGACAGGCTGACGAAGGACGCTCCTCCCGCCGACGAGTGTGATACGCCAGGATGTGCTGACGAAGGGCGGGGGAGCGGGGTGCGCGCCGCTGGGGGGATGAACAATTATTAATATAGATGGATAGAAAACAAACTGTTTTAACTGTCCTATTTATTATTTTTTTATTATAAGTATGTATAATATTATATTTGTAAGTATAAGAATATTCATTGGTTTATTTAAAACATATTATACTATGTAAAATTATATTTTGTTCCTTCTTGCATATGTATAGGTATAGATATTTATTTATGTAGGAATATGTATTTTATTTTACCATATGTTTTTCACTTATATATACAAACAAACAAACAACAATCAAATCTTTCCTCTTTATAATATTAGTTTAGATTGGCTATAAAGTTTTGTCAAAAAGCAGAGTTTAGAAAGAGATTAGTTCCAATGTTCTAGTTTTTAGAGAATCCTTGGATTTTAAAGTTTTAATTGTGTTCTGTCCAATGACTGTGCATTTACCCTATAGTTTATTCGCGTTAAGAAAATAGTGACTCATCACCGACTGCCGGCCAAGTCACACACCCTAGCCAATTAAAACGCTGAAAATATAATTTCTAGCGTTAGCCACACCCCCTAGCCAATTAAAAACGCTAGAAATTACAATTCTAGCGTTAGCCAACACCCCCTAGCCAATTAAAACGCTAGAAATTATAATTTCTAGCGTTAGCCACACCCCCTAGCCAATTAAAACGCTAGAAATTATAATTTCTAGCGTTTTAATGGCTAGGGGTTTTAATAAGGCTAATAGTTTATTCGCGTTTTAATTGGCTAGGGGGTTTTAATAAGGCTAATAGTTTATTCGCGTTAAGAAAATAGTGACTCATCACCGACTGCCGGCAAGTCACACCCCCCCTAGCCCAATTAAAACGCTAGAAATTATAATTTCTAGCGTTAGCCACACCCCCTAGCCAATTAAAACGCTAGAAATTACAATTTCTAGCGTTAGCCACACCCACTAGCCAATTAAAAACGCTAGAAATTATAATTTCTAGCGTTAGCCACACCCCCTAGCCAATTAAAACGCTAGAAATTATAATTTCGGCAGTCGGTGATGAGTCACAATTTTCTTAACGCGAATGAACTATAACACTGGTCTACAAAATGTAACTTTTTGTGTGCCTTTCAATTGAAGACTTTATTTTTATATTGCTTTGAGGTTACTGAATAGGAAAACAAGAATAAGTTTTTTGAATTAGCTCTTATTTTGGAATATACATAACTAGCTGCTGCCCGCGGCTTTGCCGCGTGAATATTTGTATAAAACATAGCCTATGTGTTATTCCAATGTATAAGCTACAATACTGTAAAGTTTCATTAAATCCGTTCAGTAATTAATGCGTGAAAGAGGAACAAACATCCATCTATCCATCCAAACAAACTTTCGCATTTATAATATTAGTAGGATATACAAAAATTGGCTTTTAGTAACACGTTAAAGTACAAAACATTTTATAAAAAAAACTATAATAATATTTACTATTATTTTTTGCTTTTTACTTATATAAAATTGGAAATATTACAAATTTAAAAAAAAAACGTATTTGATTAAGATTTTCCTCTTCTTTTTCGTTCAATTGTCTTTTGTAATCACTGTTAGGGGTATCTCTACATTGACGCATCCCATCGGCCCTGGTATCTCTTTTCCATTGTCGAGATATCTTGGTAGAATTGTTCACTATTTCCGTCACTTACATCACCGCAGTTAGAAGGGAAAAAATCAAGATGAGAGTGAAGAAAATAAATTTTTAGGGACATAATATTGCAACCTAACTGTTGATACTTTTGAAGGAGATTGTTCACAAGTTCAACATAATTTTTATTTTCTCTTATTGCCCAAAAAACCACGAACGACTGCTCTAAAAAATTCCCATGCATCTTTTTCAAAGCCCTATAAAACTGAATCAAAGTTTTGGTCCTTTAGAATCTCTCTTATTTGAGGTCCGATAAAAGATAGCAAAAGTAACAGTCATTCGCATGATTGGGAGGTTCCCTCCACATCATTGGTACACCAAAAGGCTATGAACGTTTCTTTTTGTTTAGCCTTAGTTTTGCCACTTAATCAGATTTGTGGAGCAAGTTGTGCAACTAAAATGTGGTACCCACGATTTGTCTTGGTTTTTAATTTTAATTCCAAATTAAAATGGAAGTAAACAGTTTCTAAACGTTGTGTTATTGAGCATCTTTGGTTAAGGGTCACCTTACCACAAATGTAGCAGAAATTGTCTGCACTATTAACACATTTACGCAACATAACGAAAACTGTAGATTTTTCACTAAAAATTACAAAAAACACGGTAACCAATTTCACGTTTTAACTGTTGAACAAAACCACAGTCAACGTTAAACACAACAAACAAATGTGAAATAATAAATTTCGCGGTCGTAATCACTAAATATTTTGAGTAATCATCATTAATGTGATAAATCTGTCGCTCTACCCTCTATTATATTTATAAGGCATAAATGCACAATAAGAGCTAATATGAATTTTAACTTGTATATTTATGTTCTACGAGTGAAATACAATCTATCTATATATATAAAAGGAGAAACTGACTGACTGACTGACATATCAACGCACAGCCCAAACGGCTAAACGTAGGCACTTGAAATTTGGAAGGGACGTAGCTTAGGTACCGTAGGGGTGCACTAAGAAAGGAATTCCCGAAATTCCACGGGAACGGGAATTAGCGGAAAATCCTTTTGTATGAAAAATCTAAACCGCTTAAGTTAGACCGCTTGAAATTTGGCATGCAGGTACCTTAGTAAATATAAAGTTTAGTTATGGCTGTATTTTGAGAATTCCCTCGGGAACGGGAGTTAGCGGGAAAAAACTTTAGTATGTATAAATTTAAACACGCGGACGAAGTCGCGGGCAAAAGCTAGTATAGTATATTTTCATGTAGAAGGCAATTTTGATGTAGACCAGTGTAATTTGAAAGGCTCTCCGTCGCCGTTTTGGTGTGAGGTGTATGTTTGTATACTAATTGCGTGCGCGTGTGTTTATGTGTGTGTGGTGTACTCACGCGAGTAGTCCGGCTGCGCGTCGCGTGCGCAGCCGAAGCCGGGCGGCGCGGCGCTGAGCTGCGCGACGGGCGTCTCTTCGTTCCAGCGCCACCACAGCGAGTCCGACGGGGCGTCCGTGCTCTGTACGGGACGGGTCTGCGGACCAGGTTCAACTATCACCAGCAGCTCATATACCGCACTCGCGATGGAATTAAACCGACTTCAAAAAAAACACAAACGACCAAAACTAAAAAGCGATAAATAACGTAAGTAATTCTATCCTTAACTAGCTGTGCTCGCGACTTTGTCCGCGTGGAATAGTTATTTTTTCCCGTTTTTTTTTACTTTTTCCATTATTTCTTCTCTCCTTATAGTTGCAAACGTGATGTTATATAGCCTAAAAGCCTTCCTCGAATAATGGTCTATTCAACACAAAAAGAATTTTTCAACTCGGACCAGTAGTTCCAGGAGATTAGCGCGTTCAAACAAAACAAACAAACAAACTCTTCAGCTTTATAATATTAGTTAAGATACATAATTATTTAAAATATTACAATTATCACTTATTTCTGAAGTCGGTGCCAGCCTCTCGGTACCTACGAAAGTACTGTTGTTGTATGGACGCGCGCGGCGGCAAATCCACACGACAATATACATTTATTTGTTTGACTGGCACCGACTTCAAAAATAAGTGATAATTGTAATATTTAAATATTTATGTATTAATTAAGGATAGAATTACTTACGTTATTTATCGCTTTTTAGTTTTGGTCGTTTGTGTTTTTTTTGAAGTCGGTTTAATTTTTTTTTTAATAATTTTATTTCTATATTTTTAGTTGCATTAATGTGCTGTGACTTTGAATAAAGCTAATTAATGTCCTTAAAAGTTAACTTAGGAATGAAAAATTTTGCTTAGAAGTCAAGTGAAGACTTTGCAATCTAGAATCAAGCATATCACTTACCAATCACCTGCCTATTAGCCCTGCATTCCAGTGGCGGCGCTAGATCCAAATCTAGGCGTCGGCGACATCAGCCTTTGGCGAGGCCTTTTTTCATTACCCAGTCAGAAATATGTAATTATTCGGTATAAACCGAGTTTGTTCGTACTAGTACTATAGAGACAGGTTGACAGCCTGACGCCCCTACCTACATGTAGAGCACTACATATTCCCTCAGTCGGACTTTTACAACTTGCGCGGGATGATAAGCAGCTGATACTTTCTGTTTTTATATCAGCGTAGAAGACTATTAAATTTTATTAAATACAGTTCTTTAGCGGTTTCACAGAACAGGTTTATAATACAGTCCTGTTATGTAATATTGTCACTGATTTTAGGCGGCAAAGATTTTTGGACATTTGACCAGCGTTTTACACACAAACATATATGTTAACCTTCCTATACCCGCGTCAAATGTATTAACACCTATACCCGCGCACGGTGTAATAGACCGTATCTTTGGCTCCTATTACCTGGTTATATTTCTATTAAATCGTTTATATTTTTTATTTTATAAGAACTATAGGATGTAATAAAACGAAAAATATCAATTGTTTGTATAAACTTTTTATTGCTATAACGAATATCCATCTTTCCGCAATAGGCTTGAAAAGTCACATTTTTATATTTAAGCTATGAAAAACTTTATATTTTTAAAACAAACATAAAATAGCTTTTAATATTTAAAATCCCATATATTTTGAGATATTGTAACAAAAAAATTTTGTTGAATATTATAGTTTTTCAAGTTGTTACAGGTCAATCGGAACCTAAGTCAAGTCAAGTTGATCTTGTGATCGTATACTCGCGTCCGGTCTCACAGACCAACCAAGCCGTAGTAGGCCTACACGTCCTGCATGCCCGACTGCATGCCATGTACTAACGTAAAGCAATACCCAAATAGGGCTATTCCTGGTCTCATTCAAAAAGTAGTTCAAATGCATCTTTTAGTTGATAAATACCACGGGAAAAATTAGAGATATGTTTTTAATATCAAATAATAAGAAAAACAGACTTTTAAGTTTTCACTTAAATTACTTGCTTGAAACAGCCACAAGTCTAGTCCGCGTGGACTTTTACGTACACTATTTGGTAAACATCACGCTTCACTGAGAGATTAAAGTATATTCGCAAATAACAAAATGAACTACAGTCATAGCATTGTGTCTTGTGTCTGAATGTAAGAAACAAGTGTTAAAACGCCGGAATAGTTATGGATACAAGTGCCTAACAGATTTAAAAATGAGATTACGTGGGCTAAAGATAGCATGAAGAGGATCCGAAGTTATTGTCCTACAAGAGTTAATACTATTTTTGTTTTTTTACTTTTTTGAAAAATTTGTGGAAGTATGCAATTTATAGTCCTTCAAAACCTTAGCAAAATTATATTCCAATATAGCAAAACTAATATTACATAGGTTATGTCTTCGTGAAGATTAGTGCTTTTCTGCTTTTAAAAAACCAGTCTTCCATGATGAATTATAGTTATCGCGCCGGAATATCGGAGAATCGTGTTAATAATAACTAAGAATTTTCGATTTATTGTATGGTAAATGTAATAGTCACTGTACTTGAGATTATTTGTTTACCCAAGACAGATTACGTCCAAAAACTTTAAGCCAACATGGCGTACAGGCGTTTTTCACCAAATTGGAGATCAGATTAAAAACATGAATTTTAAATGGATATATTAATATTTATTTTTCACCTTTTATGAATTGATATTATATTCCTGGTTTACCTTTTTCATGATCTATCATATAACATAATTTTAGTTTTTTCCTTCATAGGGATAGCCCTATTATGCAGCTAGCAGAAATCGTGACGTCTTCAAATTCCTAGAAAATATTATATTTACGAAAAACCTGTTCCGTCGGTCCTCTAAACCACAGACCAATACGCGGGTATAGGAAGGTTAAGACCGTGGTGCGTACCTTACCGTAACACGATATGAAAATAAGTCACAAACCATAGTGTTGAACAGATAACCATAAATGGTATACTATCTTCTTAAGTAATACTTTCCTTTGAAATAAACAAATACTAATTTTTCACTTAGTATTAACCACGGTATAATATTGGCGTAGTCTGTGGAAAGAAAACCGGAGGATTGAATTTGTGAACGATGAATGAAACCTACAAAGAACTTCTTGGCTTACTCCTGCACTCTTGACGCGGATTC